>VONZ01000200.1:0-230000 GCA_012976165.1 Labeo catla
ATGCTAGCAACTTTGCTAATCATGCTAGAAACATGCAATCGACATGCTAATCATGTTAGAAACATGTTAGCAACTTTGCTAATCATGCTAAAACATGCTAACAACTTGCTAATCATGCTAGAAACAGACTAGCAACATGCTAGTAACTTGGTAATAATGTTAGAATCATCTATCTATCTTTCTGTCGATTGATAATCTGACCAATACTATCTATCTGTCTATCTATCTATCTATCTATCTATCTGACAGACTACATTCAAACTTTAAAACTTTTAAATATTTCAGACTGAAAACCATCCAAACTTAAAACGTCTTAAACTTCTTGAACTATTTAAACTTTTGAAACTTCTTAACTTTTGAAACTTTTGAAACTTTTTCAAACTTTCTGGTCCGGCTTTCTCAAGCCAACTTAAAGTTTGTCTTGACGAACTTTTTTATCTAGTTATTATTCTTCTTCTGAGACTAAAATTTCTGACTGCTACTCCTCCTAGAGCTTTAACTCTTCAAACTCCAAACTCAGCCCAGATCTTCAAACTGATCTGACTCGAGTTGCTATATCTTTTCTAACTGATCGGACTTACGGTTTTCCTAAAAATGATGTTTAAAACTGGGAAAAATCCCATAGACTTACATTGACGGAATGTTCAAATGAGCCAACACTTTTCAAATTCCAACTGTCAAAACTCCCAGAATCCTTTGAGCCTCAATCAAACTTCAACCCTTCTATGTACTGTATTTCTAATCCATTTAAACTCATTCAAACTCATCTATCTGTCTATCATCTAACCCTTACTACCTATCTATCTATCTATCTATCTATCTATCTATCTATCTATCTATCTATCTTCTAACCCTTACTATCTATCTATCTATCTATCTATCTATCTATCTATATATCTATCATCTATCTATCTATCATCCTAACCCTTGCTATCTATCTATCTATCTATCTATCTTCTAACCCTTACTATCTATCAATCTATCTATCTATCTATCTATCTGCTCATCTTATCATCTAACCCTTACCTATCTATCTATCTATCTATCTATCTATCTATCTTCTATTAACCCTTACTATCTATCTATCTATCTATCTATCTATCATCTAATCCTTAATATCTATCTATCTATCTGTCTATCTATCTATCATCTTGTCTATCTATCTATCTATCCTGTCTATCTGTCACAATCTCTATCTGTCATCTAACCCTTACTATCTATCTATCTATCTATCTATCTATCTATCTATCACCAGTCTGTCATCCAAGAAAACCCTTACTTTATCTATCTATCTATCTATCTATCTATCTATCTATCTATCTATCTATCTATCTATCTTCTAACCCTTACTATCTATCTATCTATCTATCTATCTGTATCTATCTATCTATCATCCTAACCCTTATATCTATCTATCTGGCATCTATCTATCTATCATCCCTGGCCTTACTATCTATCTATCTATCTATCTTTATCTATCTATCTTCTAACCCTTACTATCTATCTATCTGTCTATCTATCTATCTATCTATCTATCTATCTATCTATCTATCTATCTATCTATCTATCATCTAACCCTTACTATCTATCTATCTATCTATCTATCTATCTATCTATCATCTAACCCTTACTATCTATCTATCTAGAAACATGCTAGTCATGCTAGAAACATGCTAGCGACATGCTAGTCATGCCAGAAACATGCTAGCGAGATACTAATCATGCTAGAAACATGCTAGCAACATGCTAGCTATGTTAGAAACATGCTAGCAACTTTGCTAATCATGCTAGAAACATGCTAGTGACATGCTAGTCATGTTAGAAACATGCTAGCGACATGCTAGTCATGCTAGAATCATGCTAGCGACATGCTAATCATGCTAGAAACATGTTAGTGACATGCTAGTCATGTTAGAAACATGCTAACAACTTTGGTAATCATGGTAGAAACATGCTAGCGACATTCTAGTCATGCTAGAAACAAGCTAGCAACTTTGCTAATCATGCTAGAAACATGCTAGCGACATGCTAGTCATGCTAGAAAAATGCTAGTGACATGCTAGTCATGCTAGAAACATGCTAGCAACTTTGCTAATCATGCTAGAAACATGCTAACAACATGTTAATCATGTCAGAAACACGCTAGCGACATGCTACTTATGTTAGAAACATGCTAGCAACTTTGCTAATTATGCTAGAAACATGCTAACGACATGATAATCTGACAGACTACATTCAAACTTTAAAACTTCTAAATATTTCAGACTGAAACCCATCCAAACTTAAAAATTCTTAAACTATTTAAACTTTTCAAACTTTTTACCTTTTCAAACTTTTTAAACTTTTCAAACTTTTTCAAACTTTCTGGTCCGGCTTTCTCAAGCCAACTTAAAGTTTGTCTTGACGAACTTTTTTATCTAGTTATTATTCTTCTTCTTCTGAGACTAAAATTTCTGACTGCTACTCCTCCTAGAGCTTTAACTCTTCAAACTCCAAACTCAGCCCAGATTTTCAAACTGATCTGACTCGAGTTGCTATATCTTTTCTAACTGATTGGACTTACGGTTTTCCTAAAAATGACGTTTAAAACTGGGAAAAATCCCATAGACTTACATTGACGGAATGTTCAAATGAGCCAACACTTTTCAAATTCCAACTGTCAAAACTCCCAGAATCATTTGAGCCTCAATCAAACTTCAACCCTTCTATGTACTGTATTTCTAATCCATTTAAACTCATTCAAACTCATCTATCTATCTATCTATCTTCAAACCCTTACTATCTATCTATCTATCTATCTATCATCTAACCTTATCTATCTATCTATCTATCTATCATCTAACCTTATCTATCTATCTATCTATCTATCTATCTATCTAGAAACATGCTAACAACATGCTAGTCATGCTAGAAACATGCTGGTCATGCTAGAAACATGCTAGCGACACGCTAGTCATGCTAGAAACATTCTAGCGACATGCTAGTCATGCCAGAAACATGCTAGCGACATGCTAGTTATGTTAGAAACATGCTATCAACTTTGCTAATCATGCTAGAACCATGCTAGCGACATGCTAGTCATGCTAGAAACATGCTAGCAACTTTGCTAATCATGCTAGAAACATGCTAGTGACATGCTAATCATGCTAGAAACATGCTAGCAACTTTGCTAATCATGCTAGAAACATGATAGTGACATGCTAGTCATGTTAGAATCATGCTAGCGACATGCTAATCATGCTAGAAACATGCTAGCAACTTTGCTAATCATGCTAGAAACATGCTAGTGACATGCTAGTCATGCTAGAAACATGCTAGTGACATGCTAGTCATGCTAGAATCATGCTAGCAACTTTGCTAATCATGCTAGAAACATGCTAGTCATGCTAGAAACATGCTAGCGACATGCTAGTCATGCAAGAAACATGCTATCGACATGCTAATCATGCTAGAAACATGTTAACAACATGTTAGTCATGCAATAAACATGCTAGCGACATGCTAATCATGCTAGAAACATGCTCGCAACATGCTAGTCATGTTAGAAACATGCTAGCGACATGCTAATCATGTTAGAAACATGCTAGCAACTTTGCTAATCATGTTAGAAACATGCTAGCGACATGCTAATCATGCTAGAAACATGCTAGCGACATGCTAGTCATGCTAAAAACATGCTAGCAACTTTGCTAATCATGTTAGAAACATGCTGGCAACTTTCTAATCATGTTAGAAACGTACTAGCAACATGTTAATCATGCTAGAAACATGCTATCAGCTTGCTAATCGTGCTAGAAACAGACTAGCAACATGCTAGTAACTTGGTAATTATGTTAGAATCATCTATCTATCTATCTATCTATCTATCTATCTATCTGTCGATTGATAATCTGACCAATACTATCTATCTATCTATCTATCTGACAGACTACATTCAAACTTTAAAAATATTTCAGACTGAAAACCATCCAAACTTAAAACTTCTTAAACTTCTTAAAGTATTTAAACTTTTGAAACGTCTTAACTTTTCAAACTTTTCAAACTTTTCAAACTTTTTAAACTTTTTAAAACTTTCTGGTCCGGCTTTCTCAAGCCAACTTAAAGTTTGTCTTGACGAACTTTTTTATCTAGTTATTAAGTTGGCTTGAGAAAGCCAACTTACTGAAATGCTATTTAAACTTATTATTATTATTCTTCTTCTGAGACTAAAATTATCAACTCTAACTCGTCCTAGAGCTTTAACTCTACAAACTCCAAACTCAGCCCAGATCTTCAGACTGATTTGGCCGGGTGTGCTATATCTTTTCTAACTGATCGGACTTACGGTTTTCCTAAAAATGACGTTTAAAACTGGGAAAAATCCCATAGACTTACATTGACGGAATGTTCAAATGAGCCAACACTTTTCAAATTCCAACTGTCAAAACTCCCAGAATCCTTTGAGCCTCAATCAAACTTCCCTTCTATGTACTGTATTTCTAATCCATTCAAACTCATTGAAACTCATTCAGACTCATCTATCTATCTATCTATCTATCATCTAACCTTATCTATCTACCTATCTATCTATCTATCTATCTGTCATCTAACCTTATCTATCTATCTATCTATCTATCTATCATCTAACCTTATCTATCTATCTATCTATCTATCTATCTATCTATCTATCATCTAACCTTATCTATCTATCTATCTATCTATCATCTAACCTTATCTATCTATCTATCTATCTATCTATCACTAGCTAAACTAGAGTCATGCTAGTAGCCTGCTAATCATGCTAGTAACATGCTAGTAACTGGCAAATCATGCTAGTAACATGCTAGCAACTTCGCTAATCATGCTAGTAACATGCTAGTAACTGGCTAATCATGCTAGTAACATGCTAGCAAGTTTGCTAATCATGCTATAAATATGCTAGCAACTTGCTAATCACATTAGAAACATGTTAACGACATGCTAATCATGCTAGAAACATGCTAGCGACATGCTAGTCATGCTAGAAACAGGCTAACAACATGCTAATCATGCTAGAAACATGCTAGCAACATGCTAATCATGCTAGAAACCTGTTAGCAACTTTGCTAATCATGCTAGGAACATGCTAGCGACATGCTAATCATGCTAGACACATGCTAGCGACATGCTAGTCATGGTAGAAACATGCTAGCAACTTTGCTAATCATGCTAGAAACATGCTAACGACATGCTAATCATGCTAGAAACATGCTAGCATCTTTGCTAATCATGCTAGAAACATGCTAGCAACTTTGCTAATCATGGCAGAAACATGCTAACTACATGTTAGTCATGTTATAAACATGCTAGCGACATGCTAATCATGCTAGAAACATGCTAGTGACATGCTAGTCATGTTAGAAACATGCTAGTGACATGCTAGTCATGCTAGAAACATGCTAGCGACATGCTAATCATGCTAGAAACATGCTAGCAACTTTGCTAATCATGTTAGAAACATGCTAGCAACTTTGCTAATCATGCTATAAACATGCTAGCGACATGCTAATCATGTTAGAAACATGCTAGCAACTTTGCTAATCATGCTAGAAACATGTTAACGACATGCTAATCATGCTAGAAACATGCTAGCGACATGCTAGAAACATGCTAGCAACTTTGCTAATCATGTTAGAAACATGCTAGCAACTTTGCTAATCATGCTAGAAACATGCTAGCGACATGCTAGTCATGCTAGAAACATGCTAGCAACTTTGCTAATCATGCTAAAAACATGCTAGTGACATGCTAATCATGCTAGAAACATGCTATCAACATGCTAGTCATGCTAGAAACATGCTAGCAACATGCTAGTCATGCTAGAAACATGCTAGCGACATGCTGATCATGTTAGAAACATGCTAGCAACTTTGCTAATCATGTTAGAAACATGCTAGCCTCATGCTAATCATGCTAGAAACATGCTAGCCTCATGCTAATCATGCTAGAAACATGCTAGCGACATGCTGATCATGTTAGAAACATGCTAGCGACATGCTAGTCATGCTAGAAACATGCTAGCAACTTTGCTAATCATGCTAAAAACATGCTAGTGACATGCTAATCATGCTAGAAACATGCTATCAAAATGCTAGTCATGCTAGAAACATGCTAGCAACATGCTAGTCATGCTAGAAACATGCTAGCGACATGCTAGTCATGCTAGAAACATGCTAGCGACATGCTGATCATGTTAGAAACATGCTAGCGACATGCTAGTCATGCTAGAAACATGCTAGCGACATGCTGATCATGTTAGAAACATGCTAGCAACTTTGCTAATCATGTTAGAAACATGCTAGTGACATGCTAATCATGTTAGAAACATGCTAACGACATGCTAGTCATGCTAGAAACATGTTAGCAACTTTGCTAATCATGCTAGAAACATGCTAGCGACATGCTACCGACATTAATCATGTTGGAAACATGCTAGCGACATGCTAATCATGTTAGAAACATGCTAGCAAGTTTGCTAATCATGCTAGAAACATGCTAGCAACATGCTAATCATGTTAGAATTATGCTAACGACATGCTAGTCATGTTAGAAAAAACATGCTAGCAACTTTGTTAATCATGCTAGTCATTGCTAACCCCCCATGCATCTTTCTGTCGATTGATAATCTGAACAATACTATCTATCTGTCTATCTATCTATCTATCTGACATTCAAACTTTAAAACTTCTAAATATTTCAGACTGAAAACCATCCAAACTTAAAACTTCTTAAACTATTTAAACTTTTGAAACTTTTCAAACTTTTTAAACTTTTTAAACTTTTTCAAACTTTCTGGTCCGGCTTTCTCAAGCTAACTTAAAGTTTGTCTTGACAAACTTTTTTATCTAGTTATTATTATTATTCTTCTTACTAAAACTGTTAACTCTAACTCGTCCTAGAGCTTTAACTCTACAAACTCCAAACTCAGCCCAGATCTTCAGACTGATATGGCCGGGTGTGCTATATCTTTGCTAACTGATCGGACTTACGGTTTTCCTAAAAATGACGTTTAAAACTGGGAAAAATCCCATAGACTTACATTGACGGAATGTTCAAATGAGCCAGCACTTTTCAAATTTCAACTGTCAAAACTCCCAGAATCCCTTGAGACTCAATCAAGCTTCCCTTCTATGTGCTGTATTTCTAATCCATTCAAACTCATTGAAACTCATTCAGACTCATCTATCTATCTATCTATCTATCTATCTATCTATCACTAGCCAAACTAGAGTCATGCTAGTAACCGGCTAATCATGCTAGTAACTGGCTAATCATGCTAGTAACATACTAGCTACTTTGCTAATCATGCTAGAAACATGCTAGCAACATGCTAGTAACTTGCTAATCATGCTAGAAACATGCTAGCGACTTTGCTAATCATGAAACATCTTAGCGACATCTTGTCATCTTTGAAACATCTTGGTCATGCTAGAACAATGCTAGCATCTTTCTTAATCATCTTTAGAGAACATGCTTGTAACTGTTAATCATGACAGAACATCGCCCCAGCTACATCTTGAATCATCTTAGAAACATGCTAGCAACTTTGCTAATCATGTTAGAAACATGCTAGCGACATGCTAATCATGCTAGAAACATGCTAGCGACATGGTAGTCATGCTAGAAACATGCTAACGACATGCTAATCATGTTAGAAACATTCTAGCAACTTTGCTAATCATGCTAGAAACATGCTAATCATGCTAGCGACATGCTAGAAACATGCTAGCAACTTTGCTAATCATGTTAGAAACATGCTAGCAACTTTGCTAATCATGTTAGAAACATGTTAGCGACTTGCTGATCATGTTAGGACCATGCTAGCAACTTTGCTAATCATGCTAAAAACATGATAACAACTTGCTAATCATGCTTGAAACAGACTAGCAACATGCTAGTAACTTGGTAATAATGTTAGAATCATCTATCTTTCTATCGATTGATAATCTGACCAATACTATCTATCTGTCTATCTATCTATCTGACAGACTACATTCAAACTTTAAAACTTCTAACTATTTCTGAAGACTGAAAACCATCCAAACTTAAAACGTCTTAAACTTCTTAAACTATTTAAACTTTTGAAACTTCTTAACTTTTCAAACTTTTTAAACCTTTCAAACTTTTTAAACTTTTCAAACTTTTTCAAACTTTCTGGTCCGGCTTTCTCAAGCCAACTTAAAGTTTGTCTTGACGAACTTTTTTATCTAGTTATTATTATTATTCTTACTAAAACTGTTAACTCTAACTCGTCCTAGAGCTTTAACTCTACAAACTCCAAACTCAGCCCAGATCTTCAGACTGATATGGCCGGGTGTGCAATATCTTTTCTAACTGATCGGACTTACGGTTTTCCTAAAAATGACTGTTAAAACTGGGAAAAATCCCATAGACTTACATTGACGGAATGTTCAAATGAGCCAGCACTATTCAAATTTCAACTGTCAAAACTCCCAGAATTCTTTGAGACTCAATCAAACTTCCCTTCTATGTACTGTATTTCTAATCCATTCAAACTCATTCAGACTCATCTATCTATCTATCTATCATCTAACCCTATCTATCTATCTATCTATCTATCTATCTATCTATCAACCATCTAACCTTATCTATCTTTCTATCTAACTATCTATTGTAGGGTATCAGAGCGAATCAGACAAATAGAAGATTCGATCAGAACATTTGGTTGAAACCAAAGAGCCAAATTCCACAAAGGGGCCAGGACCACGTCATAAATCTGTCCAGGAAACCCTGGCGCCAGCCAGCCAGAAGTAAGCCTCACCAACCAACTTTCACAGCTTTGAACAACTTGCAACATTAAAACAAGAAGAACACAATTATTGATAATCCCAATTCAGGAAGGAGATTGTCAATATTGGGGCGAGAAACACAAGATTAATGGTCAAAGATGCAGCACATCAGGACCATCACATGAGGAAACTTTGTTGGGTGGTGCTCCCCCACCCAAGACAAGAACCAGACCAAGTTCCTTCTAAATTCCTTTGTTCCTTGGAACATGCCCTTAGTTCACAGAATGGCAGAGACTGTCCATTTTACCTAAATATGCACCAAAATGATGCTTAAAAGGACTTATGAATGAACATCAGACCATTGAATAACTCCCTCCTATGTATGTCACCCACACATTTGTCTATTATGTTCTAATCACTCGTTGTGTATGTCCTTTTTAATAACTATTGAATAGCTTAAGGGTTTATATTCATGTTTGGTATGTATGAGTTTGAAAATTCATGCTTTGAATGTTTCCACCAATCAATTCATTGTCAAATGCGTTGTATTCATGTTATAGGAATCATGGCCAAATTATACTCTGCAAGAGCGGGAAAATTCTGACCATGTGACTGATAAGATAACGTGCTGATTTATGTTTTGGGAGGAGAAACATGGCAATATCCCGAGTTAAGACAACATCTAACTGAGTTTAAAACCACAGGACACCATCAAATTTTGCTTTTAGTTTGGGCTTTTTGCTATTTCCATCGCTCCTAGCCATGCTTTTAGCCGTTGCTTTTAGCTTTTAGCTATTGGTCTTCGCCATGCTTTTTGCGTTCTTTGAACGTTTCCTGGCTTGCACGCCAGCCACTCCTCTAGTGAAAACATGAGGAGACCGTCACATTTCTTTCTTTTACTTTAATCTTTTCTTTCCGTTGAGAGGTTCGTGTTCTAAGTTAAGTTTTGCCGCTAAGCCGTGTCTCAGACTTCGTGCCCGCCTCAAAACTTCAACCAGCGTACACAACTCCATCCTCCAGCCAACGCCAAAGACATCACTTCCAATGACCACGGACTTCCAACCAATCAGCAACCTTGGGGAACCCCTTTCTGCAACGACGTCATCAAAGGAAACCCCTTAACACAAAGGCAACGCAAGTACAACCTCCAGATTCAAGCTGAACTGGTGCACTTAATATAAAGTTTAATAACCTCATTAAGAAACTCAACGCGAGGGTTAATTAAATGATTGATGGTTGTTCAGGTCTAAGCAATTGCATATACTTATGCTATAAACTTGGGATTTCACATTTTCACTCTTCTAAACTCCTTCTTTCCTCATCTCTCTCTCTTTCTGCAACTTGTATGAATGTGTGAATGCGCGTCTATGTGTTAGATTAGTTTATATGTCTTAGGTTTTTCCAATAAATTCCTATTCATATTGAAAAGAGAAGTATCTTGTGTTTTGTGCTTATAAATTAATGGCTTAAACTGCCGACCTTGTTACCGTGCTAAGAAATAGTGTTTTCACTATATTTTGGATATTAGTATCCAGTAGAGTTGATGTTATACGGCTCGCTCAATGAATCACTGACCGATTCATTGATCCGCTGTAAAAAGGAGATTCTGTTCAATCTTAAATGATTCCCTTTGAGCAAAATTGACTTCTGTAGATCCCCTACAGTATAATGGTGGAGAATGCGGGCAGTTTAATCTAATTTTTAGGCATAAACCAAGTTATTTCATCTTTTCTATTGCTGCGGATGAAAGATGACAAACTTCTGAGTCGATACGTGTGTGTGACGTAAGCAGCGCGCGGCCGCTTGAATGACTGAACGCTTGAATGCATGAGCGCAGAGAAGGCTGCAACTCGAGTTCGCGCCTCTCTTATAGACTGTAGTAAATGAATTCAAAGGTAAGATCTGAGATCGTACAATAAGGTCGAAATTGAGCGTGTTCCTCATTTTCTGTAATGCCTTGTTTATAGCTGAATTGATGTCATTGCGTGTTCCAGTGTCATTCAATAGCTATACTCCCGACCAGGGAATCTCAGTCACCGTTAGCTGAACAGAGCTAAACTGCAGTAATTCAAAGGGAAATAAATCGACGGATAAAAATAGTTTGAGCGTGTTCCTCAATCTATTTCTAAGGCCTTATTGTTCATAGATTGATTGTCAGTGCGTGTTCCATTGCCAATTCAACTATGCTATTCGACTCCCTGGGTTAAACATTAGAAATAATGCTTGCCTGTTTGTGTCTGTTCACTAAGTGAATTTAAGATACATATCTCGTGTTACACTACGTGTGTGATCTGAATGGGAGTGTTTTAAAAGCTTGATCAAGTAAAGTTAACTTTGAACCAACAGCGAAGAAACCCTGTTGTGTTGTGTTTACGTGCCCAGAGAAATTGACACGTAGATTTACGATCCGCCGAGATCGATATCCTTGTTTCCCCTATTGTAGCGCCAAGCTGTATTTGAATACATTTCAAATCTAACTCTAAACGAACTAAGAGTTAAAGCGCCACATCGCAAAACCAACTAAAAGTGGTGTTATTTGTACAGTGTTGAAATGCGCCGACATTTCATTTAACATGCTTAACTGTACTTGCAATGCAACATTCATGTGCTTAGTCCACTAAAGTTTGTTTGGGTGCCATAGTTACGATCGTGACTCGGAAGTCTTAACCTACTTCCGGAGCAACTCTGAACTGCGCACGCGCAGCACGTCGACGTCATATGTAAACAAACTCTACGGTGTTGCTAATCTAACGAAACTGTTGTGTTTACATTGAAATCTATGCTAAAGATTAGCCTCAAAGGTTAGCAGTTAGCATTAACATCTACTGGTTGTATACAGTGTGTTTGGGTAAAGCTAAAGTGATTTAACCCTTTGAACATCTTAACTAATACACCCGTTGGTCTCTTTCTATTTCTTATTTCTCCAATTTCTCACTTTCTACTACTTATTTGCATTTTACTAGAAATGGAAATACTGCTCCACAATTATTAATTGTGCCAAATTCAAATTCAATTTATTTGGAATCATTCAGATTTCCTCATCAGGTCATTTCATATGATCATTATTTCTAGTATTCTTTTACGCCTAACAGTTAATCATTGTAGGTAAGAATGAGCCTTGAACTTTGAAAGTTTAAGTAAACTTATTCTACCTAACTGATTTATAACCCTTACTAATAGATTCTATTCAGAATCGCACTTACTCTTATTGCGGTTTACCCTTCCTTCTTCCTGTTTGGCTATACACTTAGCCTCTATATTTATTTATTGATTTCCTCTTTCATTTAATTCCATTTTGATTATTTTGCCATTTATTACTTTCAGTTCCACTTTATCTTACCTCTCTCTTTCCTCCTGGTATCCTAGTTCGGGAATGACACACCTGAGCCCTTAACAGGAGACATTGTTATCCCTCGCTACAAGTTCGAATAAATTAGGAAGACAACTCTCTTTCACTCAAATTTTATTGTTGTTTCATTAGTTGTACGGCAACTATTAACAACGCTATACTCGTAGTTGGGCATAACAGCAACACAGTCTGTGAGTGGACCAGATCTACTCTCCTTTCTTTCCTTCTACACAAGTCTCTCCTGTTCTCTTCTGCTTTCTTCCCTCTTCACATTTTTAGGGACCTGTAAGAACCATCAATCGATTCTAAGTGAATGAAATAAACAATCTTGTCGAAGACGAATCATCCTTATGAATTTGATTGTAACCAAACCCTCCTTCGTTCTTCCTAACCTCCCTGCCTTTTAAAACGCATTTCAAATTTTTGCATCTCACCAAACGCTGAGATCAATTAATAGAGATAAGTGTTGAACAACCGTCGCTTTTGAAGCATCCCAGGTAGGCGGTCCAACTGTAAGGTGTACGGTGTCAATCCTGTCAGACTAAGAAAAGAGATATCAACGTTATTATTGTATTCTTTTGTCTCAAACAGAGATATAATAATATTGTTTACCTTCTTGATAACAAAATCTAATCGAAAAATTCCCATTGGCAAAGGAATTGATTTATTACACTGAATTGTGTTTCACCTTTCTCTCTTTTTCCTCTTCCTCATTAGAGTGACGAAGTCTTCACCTCCCTAGTCTGCCTAGACACCTTGAGACCAACACAACCACCACTATACTTCACTAGTGGTTCACAATCACTGACCCAACATTTAGTTGTCCCACCACACATAGGCTTCTACACCACACAGATCTGTGTCAGTCCCTCTTCTCCTCAGCGCGCCAACATGCCGCAGACTGCAGACCCCATCGCCCAAGGGGAAGATGTGAACACTTGGCTGAGAGGCATGACAGAAAGCCTCACCCCCAAGACCTGTGAACTGTTATTATTTCTAATAATAATCCTAATCCTGAGAAGACTCCTGACACATGATTCAAGCCAGAACAACAACCACGAGGAGCTAGTCAAGATCACAAGCTCCCTAAGCTATGCCTTCACAGCCCAGCTGCACCTGAGCGACAAGCACATCACCCACCTCCAAGAGGAGCTGACACGTGCCCAAAGCCGCATAGACAAGCTGGAAGTGAAAGTTCAAGATCAACTCAAAGCACCCAACGAGAGGGAGCAGGAAACAACGGAACAAGTTAAGAAGTTCCAAGCAGCCCTGGCAGCAGCTCAACGTGACCAACAACAAGCAAATGCTGCCCAGAAAGACCTGGTAAACAGACTTCAGTATGCCGAACAGCTACTAGAGAAAGCCAGGAAAAACATCAGAGACAAGAATGCTGAAATCAGTGCTTTAGAAGACCACCTTGAAAAGTACGGCACTGAAATTGACAATCTGACCCAACATCTAGATGATGCCAACGACGAGCTCTGCATGGTCAGAAAAGAACTCAAACAGGCTTATGAACTGAAACATCTCTCAGCCTCACCACTGCTGAGCAGAACAGACTCTCACGTCCAAGAACTGGCATCCAATGAAAGAAGCGAAGAGCCACAACCCAAAACCTCACCTGCCTTCGCCACAGAATTCTTTCCTGTCCCCGAAAGAACAGACCCCATCCAAGCAGACCTTCAAGCTGCACATGGGATGACCATCAAAGACCTAAGCAAGCTGTCTAACAACATCTGCAAGTTCAACCCGAACTCCAAAGAGAGCCACGACATCCAGGCTCACCTGCAAGATATCGACTTTCACCTGGAAATGAGACCTCATGTGACTGACAGAGACAGGTTGTACCTCCTAAGAGCCACGTCAAGTCCCGAGGTACGAAACTTCCTAGATCGACAACCCAGTCACACAAAGTCAAATTACCAGCTACTTCGTGAGGTCCTGATTAAAGAGTTTACAGACCCAGAGTCTGAATATGGACTGTTAACTGCTTTAGAAACCAAACAAGGTCGACAAGAGACTCCACAAGCCTACTACAACCGGCTCCGACAAGCCTACTTTGGTGCACACAACAAACCTGACCTTGAAGAGGATGTGAACTTCAAAACCCTCTTTCTAAAAAATCTGCACCCTGGAGTCAGTCGTCATCTAGGCGTCATGGCCTGTCCTCGCTCCATGACTATCCAACAGTTGCGTGACCTAACACAAAAGGCCTACAACAAGCAGAAGATGGCCTCAAAGAAAGGTAACAAAACATCTACACTCTTGAACTCTGTCACCAAAGACTCAAGCCTCGCACTGGATGACACCCAGTGGCATCACGACACCAGAGTCCTCCATCAAGAGCACAGAGAACGTGACCCCCATTTCCACGACAGCTATCAGCCCAGCCGCTGCGAAAAGCCATGGGACAAGCTACGCTTCTCAGAAATCCCAAAAGAGAGGATCAACTGGAAACCTAATTGGACGTACAAAGCCAATCAAACGTCTCGTCCAACTAGAGTGGGTAAACGACGACAAAACCCACATCAGCACCACTCAGACATCCATGGTGCTAAGTATCCACAAGAACAACATGGCTTACCATCAGAAGACATGGAACAAGTCATGAAAGAACTGAAAGAGTTCCTTGAAAACCAGCTAGACACAAATGACTAGAAACATGAGTCATGTTCGCTGTGACCAGCGACAGAACGGAAGGCCGGCGATCACCTGGTACACCACCATATCAGAGATGACAATCACCTGTTCATCAACCACCCAGAAAGAGCAAGTCTCTCACGGCCCACCGTTGATGTAAATGCTGAGGTACCAAACAACATCACCTCAGTCACTCATCACTCACTAAGAAACTGCAAAATGAACTCCAACTCCAAGAACCACATTCATGTCTGTGCAACAGCAACCACCAAAGCACAGAAGGTCGGAAGGTCTGCCACAACCAGAAGGCATCACAAGAGGAATGCACCATAGGAGACAAGGTTTTGCATCCCAGCTTCACACAGCCATGCCAAACCAAACCTCAGACTGTCTGCTAACGAACTTCCTGCCTTGCTGGACCGACCCCCATGAGATCATGGACACGCCCTCATCCAAGCCAAGGATGCAGAGAGCCAGTCTTCACTGACATACAAGAAAAGGGGGGAGCCAAAACAGACTGAAACAGATCTGACCATACACTGCACTACATCATTAACACACACAACATAACTACGTCTACTGATAACACATTCAACCAACATATTCTTCCCACAAGGAGAATATTCAAATCATAGCTTAACGTAGTTTCATACTCATCGTGCAGGAACATGCAATTATCCTCACCACAGGTAGAACACCTGACACTAAGTCAAGGTACATGACACCCTAGCTGCACACAGCATCCTAGCACAACAGTAGTTGTTAGCCACACTAGGAAAACCCGCAGCTCCTTTGTTTTTGTTTGTTTTCTGTTACCTATCCCTTTCCTTTCTCTCTTTCTTTAGCATGTGAAACTCCTAGCCACCCCACTGGGGTCAAAGGTCTGATATTAGGATTGACTCGCCACGCCTAATATCCACAAGCCACTCTAAACTGAATGGAAGCCAAAGAGCTCCATGCCCGATAGGTCAAACCATTTTACCACAAATGATTCACCAGAAATCAAAGGTGAACATTTCTAAATTAAAACCTATAAGAAACAAACAAATTTTAATTGCAAAATTTGATCAAAGAATCAACCTACCAAAACAAATTCGAACAACAATTTCTAGATTGAACTTGACTATTCTCAGTGTACTAAACTATGCTGGCTAGTTAAATGTAAGTGACTGTACCATAAATAACCTAATGCCCTGCACCAGTACAGTAACTGTCCTGGAGGTGTTGTCTTGTTGTTTGCTGTGTTGGTGTCTGCTTCTTCTGCCTTTGTTTCTCCAGCGCTCGCCGATGTCTTCATCAACCAACACATCGTCGACCGAAGGGGGGATATGTAGGGTATCAGTGCGAATCAGACAAATAGAAGATTCGATCAGAACATTTGGTTGAAACCAAAGAGCCAAATTCCACAAAGGGGCCAGGACCACGTCATAAATCTGTCCAGGAAACCCTGGCGCCAGCCAGCCAGAAGTAAGCCTAACCAACCAACTTTCACAGCTTTGAACAACTTGCAACATTAAAACAAGAAGAACACAATTATTGATAATCCCAATTCAGGAAGGAGATTGTCAATATTGGGGCGAGAAACCCAAGATTAATGGTCAAAGATGCAGCACATCAGGACCATCACATGAGGAAACTTTGTTGGGTGGTGCTCCCCCACCCAAGACAAGAACCAGACTAAGTTCCTTCTAAATTCCTTTGTTCCTTGGAACATGCCCTTAGTTCACAGAATGGCAGAGACTGTCCATTTTACCTAAATATGCACCAAAATGATGCTTAAAAGGACTTATGAATGAACATCAGACCATTGAATAACTCCCTTCTATGTATGTCACCCACACATTTGTCTATTATGTTCTAATCACTCGTTGTGTATGTCCCTTTTAATAACTATTGAATAGCTTAAGGGTTTATATTCATGTTTGGTATGTATGAGTTTGAAAATTCATGCTTTGAATGTTTCCACCAATCAATTCATTGTCAAATGCGTTGTATTCATGTTATAGGAATCATGGCCAAATTATACTCTGCAAGAGCGGGAAAATTCTGACCATGTGACTGATAAGATAACGTGCTGATTTATGTTTTGGGAGGAGAAACATAGCAATATCCCGAGTTAAGACAACATCTAATTGGTCAAGACACCATTTTGGGATGTGTCCAAAGCTGAGTTTAAAACCACAGGACACCATCAAATTTTGCTTTTAGTTTGGGCTTTTTGCTATTTCCATCGCTCCTAGCCATGCTTTTAGCCGTTGCTTTTAGCTTTTAGCTATTGGTCTCGCCATGCTTTTTGCCATCATTTTTGCCGTTGCTTTTTGCGTTCTTTGAACGTTTCCTGGCTTGCACGCCAGCCACTCCTCTAGTGAAAACATGAGGAGACCGTCACATTTCTTTCTTTTACTTTAATCTTTTCTTTCCGTTGAGAGTTTCGTGTTCTAAGTTAAGTTTTGCCGCTAAGCCGTGTCTCAGACTTCGTGCCCGCCTCAAAACTTCAACCAGCGTACACAACTCCATCCTCCAGCCAACGCCCAAGACATCACTTCCAATGACCACGGACTTCCAACCAATCAGCAACCTTGGGGAACCCCTTTCTGCAACGACGTCATCAAAGGAAACCCCTTAACACAAAGGCAACGCAAGTACAACCTCCAGATTCTAGCTGAACTGGTGCACTTAATATAAAGTTTAATAACCTCATTAAGAAACTCAACGCGAGGGTTAATTAAATGATTGATGGTTGTTCAGGTCTAAGCAATTGCATATACTTATGCTATAAACTTGGGATTTCACATTTTCACTCTTCTAAACTCATTCTTTCCTCATCTCTCTCTCTTTCTGCAACTTGTATGAATGTGTGAATGCGCGTCTATGTGTTAGATTAGTTTATATGTCTTAGGGTTTTCCAATAAATTCCTATTCATATTGAAAAGAGAAGTATCTTGTGTTTTGTGCTTATAAATTAATGTCTTAAACTGCCGACCTTGTTACCGTGCTAAGAAATAGTGTTTTCACTATATTTTTGATATTAGTATCCAGTAGAGTTGATGTTATACGGCTCGCTCAATGAATCACTGACCGATTCATTGATCCGCTGTAAAACGGAGATTCTGTTCAATCTTAAATGATTCCCTTTGAGCAAAATTGACTTCTGTAGATCCCCTACATAATAGAAGGATCTTAGATCTTAGTTTTTTTTTGTTTTTTTTTTTGGTTGTGGGACAGCAGTTCTGCACAAAGTCTGTAGATTGGCCCATATATCTTTTTCTTTTTTTTAAAAAAAAAAAAAGTTTTTTAAATCAGTTTCTCTGTGCTTCTCTTTTGGCATTGCCAAATGCAAGATGTCAAAATTGGAAATCCAAACAGTGATGGACGACACCATTTAACTAAATATTTTACTGCAAATATTAGTAGTTGGTAGCATCACTCTTATTTGCATTCCAACACTGTACTGTAAACAATGATTTTTCGAAGTTTTCTAACACTCTGTTTTCAAAGAAACTTTTCAGTTTCAATATTTATGGTTCCATTTGTGAACATAGCATTGCAGAAAAATAAAACACCAGGTTTCAGGGGTTCAAATTAAACCCAATGCCTGGCATGCAGGGTCTAACAGATGCCGCCCAGCATCAGATGAATACAACATCCTTTAATGCCTCATTCAGCTTCAGTGGAGTTCTGTTTGTCATGGTGCCTGGATTATGAGGCTATCAAGTGTTGTAATAATTCACCTTTGATCCTGGGTCCGGAGGTGAAATTAATTCCAGACAGACTAACAGGCAGTTTGTAGACTTTGTGTGAGAGCAATCTGTGCGTGCTGATCTGAGCTGTCTGTTAAACTGTTTGCAGAAAGCTCTGTGTTTCTAAACAATATCCCTTCCATCTCCTTGTTAACAGGACTATTACATAACCTGCCATAAACGTAATGTGAATAGAGTGTCCAAGTGAGTCACAAAACAGGAACAGCGAGTATTCTGTGAGGTCACCATGACAGTACAGAGCCGGTGTGGAAACAGCTGCCAAGACCCTGGAATTTAATACTACCATTTACTCTGCAAGCGTAAAGGCTATTAAATGATTTCAAGTTTGAGAAATTAATCTTACGCTGCACAACATTTGACAGCTGGCTCATCTTTTTTGTCTTGCGAGCTCAGATTTCCAGTTTGGAAGTCAATTTCATCAAACCCTAACTTGCGACATGTATGAAAATTGGAGGTTTTGCATGATAAGGTCCAGTGCTTAAGTTCAAAGATTGGTACACAACCAATTACTGTATTTGTGGAGAAAGAAATATGGCAATTTTAGTGTCAGAACAAAGGGAGAACCTTTGGAGTTTCTCTCTAAGGCAAGATGTTTTTCTTAATTGTGCTCCTTTTGCCCTTCACGTGTTGTTCCTGATATCCGATCACCTCTCAGATCCATTAGAGAACGCCCAGCCCCCTTCCGTCACACTCTATTAAAGAAAAAAACACCCCTTATACAAGCCAGGAAAGCCATTCCCGAATAGACGTACCAGCAGGGCCTGTGAATATAGATTCTAATACGAGATATTCAGATTCGATTGAAAAAATGCAAATAAGTCCCCAGATGCTTTGAGCTTCGCAAGAGTGCGTGGGTGAGAGATAGCTGCCACGTTGCAGTAACCGTGATAGAGAACGATTTTCTCAAGGGCTTTTACAGGATGATTCTTCATCCTCCCCCTGTCTCAGTCACTTCCTGTTACCTGCGTATGAAGCCCTTACAGACATGATGAGGTGATTCAGACTGTCAACCCCCCCACACTCTCCTGTCTCATCTGCTCACCACCAGCCAAAGTGTGTATAAATCATTACATCACTTCACATCTGAAGCCGGACGTGGACATGCGCTGAGGACACAATTCTGTCTGTGTCCTCGGAGCACCCATCAGTTTGGCCTATGTGCGTATGAGACATGTCAGACTTTAATATTTTTCGTTACTGAATACTTGAAGCCTTTGCGCCGGCTCCGGTTTGGATCCAGCCTTTGTGAAGATTTCAGACGACACCATCAATAGCAAAGACGTCAGATAACTTAAGATGGATATTCAAAACTATATTATCCCTAATTACATTGATACACTGATCTCTGGCTGATAACAATTCTTAATTGTAACTTTGAAACAAATACAGATACCCATTTTCCACAAGTTGATATGATTCTTTAGGGTCTAAATAAAAAGTCTATAATATACTTTGGTTAAAAATTCTCAATGGTTGTGTAAAACAACACCCTTTTTACCTTGCCAAAATAAGCTCTGCAAAAATTATGTCATTCTGGTCGTGGCTGTTTTAAATGCAAATGAGCTCTGCTTGCCCCGCCCCTCTCTTCTCTCTGTGGAGAGACTAGCTTGTTTACTTTAGCTGCATTTAGCTGCATTTAAACTTCCTAACTAGTACATGATTAGGAAAGGCAATCGCTCATAAAAAAAAACCTTATACTCACTTCTGCTGTAAGTGAAGCTGGATCACGAATGATTCGTGTGAACATAGACGGATATATGTAGATTGGGAGGCGCTTTCCCTTCACAAACAAACATAATCTACTGCATCTTCAGCAGCTCAGATGTCGGGAGTAAATGACGACCACTACGTTCATTATTACATCCAGCAACACAACACCTCAATCGCTCAGTCAGAGATATTCTTGTCTAACTTACATCCCTGCTCCGGCATTGAAACAAGGAGGGCGGACTGTTACAGCTGATCTGAGGTAAAACCCTCATGTCAATCAACTATGGTGGGAGCGGCCTCTGTCGGTGTGACGCCACAACATCTGAGAATGGCTCGATTTGAAAAAGGAAATATTATTTTTACAGATTAATTAACCCTTTCACTGGTGAGTTTAAAATATTCTATCTGACCCCCCAGAGTGAGTTTTTTTTAGGCGACCGTTATTTTAGAACGTTCACTTTATTGTTTCCATGGCGACGCGTCATGACTGACACCGCAGCCACTATAGCGCTGTATGACAGACGTATCGCTTTTATTTCGTTTTTCCTTTTTTATTCAAAATATTCACACACTTGCTTACCATGTGTTTCAACTATCTGATATTCCGATTCACGAATACGTGTAAGTGAGTGTATTTTGCCGTTTTAAAACCTTTATAAATGATCTGGATCGTGATCTATGACGTGTGATGGGCGCCGCCATGTTTGTTCGCGCTGCCGTTCAGAGAGTCCTGTCAGCCGGATTTACAGCACGTAAATTCACCAGTTTCTCTTGAAATACATGCAAGTAAGTAGCTGGTGAAGTGGGAAAGGAATGGAGTGAATTATATCATTACTTACATTATGTGTATCTGATATAAATCAAACACGTCGGCAAATTATACTTGAATGGATTGTTATTGCTGCTTCCATAGACATCCGTGTGCATTTTACAAACTCTAAATGTATTGTTTTACTAGTAATTATGTGTATTTAAATTCCTGAAACCTAAAATAAACGTTAAGTCGTTGAAAACACTGCTCAATTGTGATTATATGACAAGCGCAGCGCGCATCTCTCTCTGGCTCAGCGCCAGCCAACGCGCGAAAACACAGTTTGAATTTGGCAGTTGCGTGACGTCACCGAACGTTCGAAATCCCATATGTGGGACCGTACTCCCAGGGGCACAGAAAATAGAATCCCATATGTGGGACCGTACCGCTCAAAGGGTTAAAAACCACTGCATGGATTTTTATCATTATAGAGTAGATTTATACATACACTGCCAACACACATTAATGTTCAAACAACATGTTAAAGTGAACTTCGCAACAGCGCTCAAATGTTAGCGGGAAATGGACGTTTTTTAAATTTCAGTACAGACTGGTACCAAAGTAGGTACTTTTGACAACACTACTATACAAATAAACCTGAATTGAATTTTAAACTAATAGTTTGTGGCCAACTGAAAATTCAGTCATTTACTCTCTTTTCCTTTGTCTTTGGACTGTTACAAGCTGTTCATGCATATGTAAAATCTGTAAAGTTGCAAAGACTGAAGTCTCAAACCCAAAGAGATATTCTTTATAAAAGTTAAGACTCAGCAATGCCTTCCTAAAATGGCTCATTCAAACACGCCCCCACGGTGTGGGAAGATTTGCATAACACCGCCCAAATGTATACGCAAAGAAAGAAGGCGTAACTTTTATTCTCACTGTAGTATCGCTGCAGACGCCACCATGTTGTGGAGACACTGTGTGTTTCATTGTGAAAGCGAAAGTACTTTCTGTGCCGTTTCAAATGAGTACACAACTAGAAATCAGTGGTTAAGTTGTATTTAGTTTTATTCAGACATGGTGTTATGTTTACGTGCCGCGATGCAACAGAACGTGTAAAATGATGGTATGAGTCATTATAATCAATAATTATGTCCACACTGGATGCAACAAATGCCTCATTTATAATGGGTTTTATTGTTTTTTTCTCGTCCCGCTGGGACACAGCATCACAACATGGTAAGGGGCGTAACATTTCTGTCGCATGCTTGAGGTATTCGGAAAATGGATAGCTGGCTAATCAAAGCACACCGTGCTTTGAGCGATGAGCTTTGTAAAAATCAGAAAGGAACCGAGAGGAGCAACAATAATGTACAGTATGTGTAAAATAATGTTTCAACCTCAAACCACGTAAACACATTGCATTACACCAAATACACAAAATAATCTTCTTTTTTATTAACATCATATGACCCCTTTAAAAATATGAATAGTTCAGTCATGAAGCTCTACTTGTGTTCTAATTGGTTCATTCAATTCAATGTTCCCAGCCAATCAGATTCATGTACTCATTACCGTTTACCTGTATAACTAGGACGTATGCAATGAATGTTTATGTCTGTGCCTCATCTTAAGCCTTACTTTGTTTTTGCATGCGTATGTTAATACGGGGGGTCGACATGTGCGCTCTAGAAAGCTTCATCCATGTCCAGCTCTATATTCTCCTATAAGTTATGACCGATAACATTTTTGAAGACTTGTAAACCAAAGTTGGGCTATCTCACTCTCAAGTGCTTGTCAATGTAAGCATCTGTTGTTGTTGCAGTCTCCGCAATGTTGTTGTTGTTTTTCCGTCTCTTTAGTTTCATTTTCTACTGTGAAACAGTGGCCTAGGATAGTGTTGCCACCCTGTGGAACAACAAATTACTGCAAAATAATTTCAATGCACATGGCGTGGTTACAAAAATTTAAAAAGTGAAGAATACTTTAAGCTTTAGCCTACCACCTCCCCAGCACCACCTGTCTAGATCTGTTATGGGGATCTTCCTCTCTCTAGCAGTAGCATGTTTCCTTTTAATTTTGTGAACCGAGCATTTACCAGAAGCAAGTCTACTTACTCTGCAGCAGCAGCAGCATTCTGTTTACATTAATAAAAATTTTTCAGTCTACGCCGAGATGTGTCATGACTGAAACGACTCTTTGACTTTCGTGGAAGACAAGTTTATTTTTGGCAGATTTTTCCAAATATTCTCTTTCGTACAATGAAAATGAAAGGTGAGCACAGCTGTCTAGAATGAGTGTTAAATGTAACTTCTATTTCAGTCTTTTTAATACACAAAGATATTGTATGGCTTTAGGACATGTGGAATATAGTGCATGAGTGATGTTATGATGCTTTATGGTGTGCTCCGCACCCACTCAACTTTCCACTTTGATTGTAGGTACAGAAGGAGAAGACAGAACTTTCTTCAAAACTTCTCTTTTTGTGCATCATGGCAGGAAAAAGTCATCAGTTTGGAACAACATTAGGGTGAGTAAGTAATAGTAGATTTTTCTGAAATATACATTTAAGAAATATTTATACAATGGGCCTTATTAATGAAACTTGCATAAATATGAGTAAATTCAGAGTAATTTGCCTGTAAAACAAGCCTTCCCAAAAACTCTCCTCCGGGTCACAAACGCTTCGTAAACATCACATCTGATAGTTAAACGTGTATGTTAATATATTCCAATCATTCATAAATAGGGCACGTATGCACGCTCATTCATATTAGCACTCTCGCAGTGCATGCTCTATCACAGATGAAGTGAATTAAATGCAATATTTGTCAAATACACGGACGTTTCAAACACGTTTCATATACTGCTTAATACAGCACCCTCTGAACAAGAATAATGTTCAGCTTATACTATTTAAATACAAATAAAGTGTAATTATTCTAATTAATATAATAATTAATCAGTGTTTTATGATGAGTGTGACTCAATATAACATTGACACTACAGTAAAAAAGCTTTTACTGTTCTAAAAACACAGAATTGCGAGCATTATTGGACTTGAGGATGTTAGAATAAACCCAAAACACACATGATCGTTGTCATGCGGTGAATCTGGCCAATCGTGAAACAGTCTCCTGCAGCTGCTCTGAAGAAACTGCGGCGGCTGAGTCAGCCGGCTGCTCTCGAAACACTATCGCGATAAGTCAGACAAAATTTCTTACCGGCATGCACTGCTTCAAGTTAGAATTTGATTTGAGTTAAGTCGAACACACTTTTGTACTATGTTGATACCCAGCATGCATTTCTGCATGAAATTTTCATTTGTTGATTGTCACCATTGTTGAGTTCCATACGCTGAGTCTACTTGATTCAGCAATTTATTGATTCTCTTTTTTCTGTTAATTCTTAGAAGTATGATAGCCATACCACTGCTTTCATCTCACTCTGTAGTATCACACATTATTCACACATAAATATCCCAACACACTTGTGAGCAATTACTCAAACAATCTCACAATAATTACAATCAAAAAAGTTAATCAAAGTTGTCTTAAGACAAGAATACGTATTGTTTTGGATTTAGGACAACTTTGAGGAAAGGCTTTGATCCATTTCAAATGTTGACTACTATATATATATATATATATATATACACACACACACATCAGGTAACACCTACATGCTTCTTGATTTAAAACAATATTACTCATTAGAACATGCAGAACTAATAATTGTTTTCCTATTAAGATATTTATTTTGTTACGGAAAAATTACCATAAAGAATAGTTTAAAACCACAATTTACGGTCTGGTTTTTACAATTTTCACACTGGAACAAATATCTGCCTTTAACTTAAAGGAAATAAAAATTTGACACTTATCGTGATAATTATCAATATCTACTGATATCAAAGAAATTATCGTGATCTTTTTTTTTTGGCCAGATCACCCAGGTCTAGTCCATATGCCTAACAATATATAAAATTAACGTGATTCCACCAAAGAGTTTTTGGCCAGCTGAAAAAATGCCAGTTGGTGGCGCTTGAGAACACTTTGGTGGCTATGAATATCCACGGCAGTAATGTATTACTAGTATCTCAATTTTAAGAATATTACTGAATGTAAAAAAGCAGCAACTAGCAATATTAACTTCTCCATTGTTAAGTCGTGCAAGTGGGATGGTTGGTCGATGTAGTATTCCTCCCGCCCCTCATCCACTGATTGGACGCCTGGGTAAAAAGTGACATTGACGTTGCTGCATTTTAGCCAGAATTGAAAAGGGGAAACAAACTGTGAAATATTATGGTAGTGCATCAAAATGCAGTGTCATCAGTTTGCCAGAAAGAAAAATTTTACGCAGCATTTATAGGTGTGCATTGCTTTTGTACCAATTAACGTTTTGAAACTATGATCATTTTCATGCATTCGAAAGTTTATGTCAGAACGGCTTTACTATCTGCTTGTTTTTCATGAACAAGGTCCATTGTTTGTATATTTGTTTTGGTATGAATAATGAATTCATTCCATTTTGTATATGTAATACTTTAAAGAGCCATTTTGGTTACGAAGAGATTTTCTGTCAGTCAAAGCAAGAAAATATTTTCATATTGTATTTTGGTACTTTCACATACAGCAGTTGTTTGGAAAATATTTTCCGCTTCCTTCCACACAATCTCACACAGCATACTTTTAAGTCTATATATAAGCTCTGCTGCCCACATTTATCTGTACCCAGTGGCACAGCTGTGTGAGTTCTCACACCAGTGCAGCAAATGTACCCTCCAAGGGGAACACAGCATGCCAAACTTAATGTCTCGGAGCCATAGAGGAGAGCCCAGTGAACAGAAGTGATGGGGAAATAGATTTTATGTCTTCTGCTTTTGCCAGAGTGGTGAATTCTCCATCTCATGCTGTAAAGCAGAGAAAAACAGAAAAGATGGTTGAGGGACAAGTGCCATCTTAAAAGAGCAAGTGGAAGAAAGGAAAAAAAAAGAAAGAGACAGGAATATCCTGACGAATCATAATCCAGTTTTCATCCGACGTTGCCCAAGCAATTTCACTTCAAAGCTTTAGAGGGCTGGCCAATTACCGCATATCCCTGAGTTTCCTTTGGATGTGAGAGAAATATATAATTTAAGAAATTTTAATTAACATCTCTCATCTGCTTATGAAGGCGAGGAGGAGAATAAATGCCAGTCACTTCATGCCCAGCTTTAAGACAGTGTATCTCATACGCACAAGTGCTCCTTCATTTTTTAGGCCAATTACAGAAGGGCTGATGTCTCTGAATTCAAGTATAAGGCTGAAGGAAAAGAAACAGGCAGAGTCTAAAAAGAAGGATCTGGTGAAACCAGAAGAAAACCAGAAGTATAGAGAGAGGAGGGAGTGATTTAACAACATTGGGACAACATTGGGAATGTTATATGACAGTCTGAGGCTCGTATTACAAAAAAGCAAGCTGTCAACACTCCCTGGTCTCCCCTACCTCACTCGATTATAGCGTTTATTTTCTCGGTAAATCCCCATCACCCCTCTTCCCTCCAATATGTACAGTAGCTGCAACATCCTTCATATGTTGCCCCAAAATCTATTAATACTTTTACTCTGTTAATGAAGATAAATGCACAAGACTAACAATGTTCCATGGAGAGAGGGAGAGAGACAGCATGATACTTGCAAAAAAGAGAAGAGAGAAAGAAAGGGGCAAATTAGGGTGGATAGAAAACAAGGACAGAGTGAAAGATGGATGGATTACATTAGAAGCAGAAGGGGGAACACTGGCTGGCTCAGTGAAAAACACCTTGATAAACAGGCTGCGAACACCCCCACCCCCCAGCAAGGTGTCCTCCTAACGATTCCTATCCTGCACCTGCTGAGAGAACCTGAGTCATACTTACACACCACTGCAGATGGTGCACGGGGAGAAAACCACACAGCATAGGGTTTTGCCTTGCTGTAAAACCACTACATCTATTCAATCAAAACTTGACATTTTAGTGTAATACTTCTATTTTTTATTTAATTTATGTCAAATCGGCGTAGCCTGAATAAAGACTGTAGGGGAGAAATGTTTGAAGAAAGAGCTCTGTTGAAGAACTGGTGCTTTTATTTAGAGCATTAGGCTGGGCGTCTGGCCATCATCTACTGGGTCACAGTAAACCTGCACCTGTTTTTGCTGCACCAAAAAGGCTACAATGAGTTTAATGGTGCATATTTTATAAGAAGCTTCTGAACAAGCTGTGCAAGTTGTTATTGATTTAAAAGTCCAATTATCAATTTACCATTTTAGAAACAAAT
This sequence comes from Labeo catla, assembly GCA_012976165.1. Lineage (NCBI taxonomy): Eukaryota > Metazoa > Chordata > Actinopteri > Cypriniformes > Cyprinidae > Labeo > Labeo catla. Next base: position 27,282 of record VONZ01000200.1, read on the forward strand.
AGATAATAGGTTCAGGGTTGTTTTGGACCCCATTGACTTTCACTGTATGAACAATACAGTTAACACATCCCTCAAAATATAGTGTTCTGTGTTCTGCAAAAGAAGGAATTTGTTTGAAACAACATAAGGGTGAGTAGATATTGACTAGGGGTGGGCAATATACCGGTAGACACAATTAGAAATCGTCTCTATCGTGCTTACATGCTCAAGTGCTACGTGGTCACAAAAACGTACTGTTTGCTGATGATTTTAAGCATTGTGGTTTAAAAACAAGTGATTTTAAGCAATTGAAACAACAGAACTCATTTCACTACATGTATGCATCTTAGAGACTGTTTCTCAGCGCATGTGAAGACGGTGTTCATAGAGTGCCAGAGTTTTGAACAAAGTTATTTTGCTGCTTTATAGGCCTTTAACGGTTAAAAACACACACTTGTGCCTGTCTTTGCAAGTATACTCATAACACAGTAATTTATGTCTTAAGTAAGAGCAAACAGCTGAGAAAGAAAACATGTGTAACTGTATATTGGATCCGGGCAGCTCTTAAAGTGACAGCAGTTTGATATGCCTGCTGTCTGTTGTTTATGTTAATCAAACAACAAAAGAGAGAAAATCTCTCACTGCTCTTGACTAAATCACTTTTGTAACTTTAATAAGAGATGTATACAGTTGAAGTCAAAAGTTTACATACACCTTGCAGAATCTGCAAAATGTTAATTATTTTACCAAAATAAGGGGGATCATACAAAATGCATGTTTTATGTAGTACTGACCTGAATAAAATATTTCACATAAAAGACATTTACATATAGTTCAGAGGAGAAAATAATAGATGAATTTATAAAAATGACCCTGTTCAAATTTTACATACAATTGATTCTTAATACTGTTGAATGATCCACAGCTGTGTTTTGTTGTTGTTGTTGTTGTTGTTGTTTTTAGTGATAGTTAAACTGCTCGTGTTCCAAAAAAGTCCCACAAATTCTTTTGGTTTTTCAACCCTTTTCAGCAATGACTGTGATTTTGAGATCCATCTTTTCACACTGAGGACAACTGAGGGACTCATATGCAACTATTACAGAAGGTCCAAACGCTCACTAATGCTTTAGAAGGAAACACGATGCATTAAGAGCCGGGGGGTGAAAACGTTTTGAATTTGAAGATCAGGGTAAATGTAACTTATTTTGTCTTCTGGGAAACATGTAAGTATCTTCTGTAGTTTCTGAAGGCCAGTACTAAATAAAAAAAGAAAAAAGATATTTAGGCAAATTAAGAAAAATCTGCACATCTTCATTCTGTTCAAAAGACACTTGATTACATACACTTGATATAAGAATCAAGTGTATGTAAACTTTTGAATGGGGTCATTTTTATAAATTCAACTATTTTTTTCTTTTGTGGACTATATGTAAATGTCTTTTATGTGAAATATCTTATTCAGGTCAATACTAAATAAAAAATAACATGCATTTTGTATGATCTCTTATCCCTCTTATTTTGGTAAAATAATTAACATTTTGCAGATTCTGCAAGGTGTATGAAAACTTTTGACCTCAACTGTATTTAATTTGCACAGTGAAGAATATGCAGTGTTTTTATACATTTGATTACAATGTATGTAGCATTTCTTATTTATTTGTTCTACTGTATTTTTGGAGAGATTGTTGTTTTTTTGTTCAGAATGTTCATTTTTGGAGGAACCCAGTTCTGATGGCTTAGAAATGTAACTGAAAACCACACTTCAACAAGCTGCGTGATTTGAGCTATCATTTATAGGAGTTATGCACCAAAGTTTAATACAACAAATTCCTAATCTTAAGTATGAGCAATAGTAGTAGTAGTTTTTCTTCGGCAAGAATCAATAAATATTTTGTCTAAAGACATAGCAGTTTATATAGAGAGTGACAGAGAAACTTATCTTGCATTACATCTGTACATCTTGAGAGAAACTCACATATATCAAGTGAGCGTCTGAGGGACTATCCGTTTTGACTGTCTATTCAATCCTGTCTTTGAGGATTGATGGCCGTTCTGAATCCTCTTTGGGAATTTTTATCACTCTGCACCAAATATGTGGAGGCCATTTTAAACATCAGGCATGGTGTGATTGTAAAGAGAGAGAGCTGAAGGCAATTCCCCACACTGGAGACTAGGAGCACCAAAGACGGAGCACTGACAGTGAGAAAAGGTTTTTGAGTTGTTTATTCTAGTTGAGCTGAATTTATTTAACTTTCAAATCAGGGAAATCTAAAGATATAATGAAGTCATTATCATAACATGTAGCAATTTGTAAGTAGCGTTAAGTTGTTATTACACTGCTTAACTAAAATGATGAAACACAGCTTAAGTTGAAGCAGATTTAGGGACTAGACTCTCTAATAGGGGGACTCTTTGGGACTATGGTGATACTTAATGTTTTGACAGCATGGTAACTGAAACATTGGCTGGTTACATAACCAGGACAGGCTGGTGGATCTGGGATGTCATTGGGGACCACTCCCATCACATTCCAGGAAACCCTGTGTGTTTAATCTGCTTATCCTCGGCAGATTGGTGCCATGTGCTTCTGTGTGTACTTGTGTGTGTGTTTGTGTGCGATTGCATCGTGTTTGTCCTAGCTATTCCTCCAACTTGTCAACATCTTTCACTATCCTGCCAGTTCTCTCATCTTTTTAATGTTAAATCTCTCTCAACTCTAGCTATTTTAATCCACTGATGGATCATCACTTAATAAACACTTGGCCCACACCTATTTTTCGTATTTAGCATCTGTAAATATTTCTTGTGTACTCTGTATAAAGATCATTTGGATCATTTAAAGGGATAGTTTACCCAAAAATGTAAATTCTGTCATTAATTACTCACCCTAATGTCTTTTCAAACCCATTAGACCTTTGTTCATTTTCTGAACACAAATTAAGATATTTTTGATGAAATCTTAGAGCTTTCTGACCCTGCATAGACAGAAATGCAACTACCCCTTTCAAGGCCTAGAAAGTTGGTAAGGTCATCGTTTAAATTGTCCATGTGACATCAGTGGTTCAAACATAATGTTATGAAGCTACGAGAATACTTTTTGTATGCAAAGAAATCAAAAAATAACAACTCTTGGATTTAATCAAAAATATCTTAATTTGTGTTCCGAAAATGAACGAAGGTCTTATGGGTTTGGAACGACATGAGGGTGATTAATTAATGACAGAATTTTTTCTTTTGGGTGAATTATTCCTTTAAGCGTGTGTCATGTACAGGGTAGTCCTTCGGGCGACTGTTCCGGTCGCACCGGGTCCCATGCTTGAAGGGACCCAACAACAAACGAATGGAGGGGTAAGAACACAATTGTGAATGGAGCGAGGGGGGTCCCGCTCACTACCTTGCACCGGGGCGGCCCTGGTTATGTAAGTATCAACCAAAGTTCTGGTTTTTAGAAATATACATAATGTTTTTTTATTATCTGTTCATGTTCATAATTTATGCAATACAAGTCAATGTTATACAAGTCAAGTTACATGATACTGGATTTTTGTCGAAATCCAATATGCTAATATTTTTCAACTCATTTTGGCTGATAGCCGATGCCGATACTGATATATTTCCTTTTGTTTGGAAACAACACTTCTTCGGAAAAATGCAGTGGTAACCTTAACGTTTTATTTTAGGATTTAACATTTCTAGATGGTCTAAAGAGTGGTAAAAGAGTTGTAATAATTTCATAATTCATAATTTGTTTTTTAAAAATATGTTTCCCTTTTTCCTCACTTTTATTTGCTTTTAAATAGCTTGTAAATGCCTGTGTCTGAATTTTACTTTCACTTTCAAATTAGTGGCATTTCGGCGTCAATTGATTGAATGGACAACAACAAAACAGTATAACAAACTCACATTAAACATAGAATGTTTAATTTATTAACAAAATGAATACAAATACACCATGTTATCTGCCTAGTGTAAAATAACAAATAACTTACACAAAGTTTACATATAAAACACTGAAAATTAGCAAACACGGTGGAACCAAATAAATAAGAAACAAATGTCAAAAAAGCTTCCAAAATCATCTTGGATAAATGGCAAAAGTCAAAAGGGCTTCCAAAGTCTAAAATATTTTTAAGATCATACTTTATGATGTTAGTTTTGATTAATAAAAAATTGTAAAAATCAAGGAAATTTCACTGGCATTTCTTTGTTTTTGCTGTATTGAAAACGTACCGAACTGTGACGTATCGAACCGAACCATTCATTTTGTAAACCATCACACCCCTAATCAGTATATATAAAATTATGACATCAAAAACTGCTTTATTTAATCAGAAACAGTATATATGTTATTTGTGTAGTTTACTTTCATTTTATTAGAAGAAAGCCAACAGCGCCCCCTACTGAATTAAAACTCCTCACCGAACGGGCATTAGGACTTGGGGGAGGCTGCTGCTGCTGCCACTGCACATGCTATTACTGTTTACTCTCACACACCAAATGTATGTGCATTCTCAGATTAAATGCAGTGATCTAAAACAGTGAATCTAATCATCATTCAGGCAAAACTTTGCTGCAAGAATGAGCCACACTGCTGACATCTAATCGCTAGCACATGTGAGTTATTCCTCTTATCGGCAAGACATATCGACGTAATTTTTAATATCGGGCAAATGCCGATATTTACATTTAAAGCCATTATCGGCAGATGTTGGTCTGATAAAATCGTGTATCCCTAGTTACACTGTTAAACAATGTGCAATGATAGTATCCTCAGAGGTGTAGCTTTGGGGACAACTTTGTTCATTCTTTACCCCTAAAAGCTGCAACTAATAAATGGAAAGAAAAAACTTCTCTTATGGAAACATTGGAGAATATCAGTGAAAAACTTTATTTGGAATATGCTGAATGCATGTATTCAGGGATACTACAATAGTTGTGGAATATGTGAACGTCTGTTTTGGAATAGATGCTTACTCAGAATGGTTAATCATGAAATGATGTGCATGTAAACATGGTCAATGAGAGAAGCAAGAGAGGGGGTGTTAGGGGAGATGGAAGAATGGAACACAGGAGGTGCCGAATGGTGTGCATCTGGCCCTGAGGTGGAGTGAGCAGGGCCTGGTTTGTGCTGATTGTGTGAAATAGCATCCCACATCCACACATATTAGAAAGAGAGAGAAAGAGAGAGAGGATGGGATGGAAAAGCCAGTCCAGACCAGATCAAAGCTTCCAGAGCCAGCAGGACCAGAGCGCAGACAGACAGTCTCAGCCATGTCCTTAAGGAGAGCAACTCCATCCCCAATCTCTCTCACACGCTCTCTCGCTCTCCACTTCCTTACTCTCCCTTCTCGCAGCCCCACTCCTGATAGTTTTACTCAAAGCGTGACTATCTCCCGCAAACAGAGCTTCCAATGGATTAGGACAGAGAGAGAGACAGAATAAGAGAGAAAGTAAACGTGTAGGGCCTGAGAAATGCAGCATGCTTCTGCTGCCCTCTGGTGACTCTTGATACAGCATCACAGCTAAGTGGCACCTGCGTAAATCAGCGAGATGGACGACTCAATGCGTCTTTCACTCATTTTAGATGATTCTTTTTTTAATGATTCATCAGTGACTGTAATCATCGGGACTCTCGGGGCCCACAGATTCTCTGATGGGTTCCGAATTGGTTGATTTGGCAGGTGTGACAGGCATCTGGTGCGTTATCTAAGGAGATGGCACTGATGTGCAGTAATTAGAAAGCCTGTGATTTCTCATGCGAGTTCCATCAGCGTTTGTATTCCCTCACTTTATGCTGCTGCCATCGAGGTGGGAGAGAATGACAAGCCTCGGGGACACCAATCAGGAAACGAGGGAAAACGACACTTCTAGCTGGAAATTTGTGGAAGTGTGTGTTACCAACTGTCATAACAAAATTGCACCTGAATGTAAAGAAGATTTGCTGAAAGGAGTTTTCTCTAATCAAAACGAATGTGATAATTAATTGCCAAATGAAAATGTTGTGAAACTGCTGTTCGTTCCACATTCAGTCTCTCCTGACCAGAGCCTGGGGCTCCTAATTAAAACCTTGTTATTAAAAAAAGACATTCTGTCTCCTGCCAGCCCATTAGAAAAACCCTGCTGTCTGTCCAAACTCAGATTACGGTCACATGCATTCCCTCGTTTCACAACAAATGAACTCTGGTTTCAAAAATCTGACTAGGGTTCCCAGTAGAGCCTTGTAAATTAAGATACAGCTGTTATAGTGTGCTTGTCAGTAACTAGAAAAATTATTGTTTCAAGGAATGACATCAGTTTCCTGTAATATTGCAAGTGTGCTTCGCCTGTGGATTGTTTAAAGCTGATGTTAATGATTTTGTTTGACCCAAGTAGATCCTTTAATCTGTCACATACTAAGTGATATAGTTAAGTCATTAGCTCTATATCCACTAAAGAGGGATTCTCACTGACTCCATATATATTCTCAAGAACATCCCATTTATTATCAAACTGTGGTCATGTTCTGATTATGCACAGTGTAGAGATGTCGTGATATACCGGTATGGCGTTAAACGTGATATTTAAATAATGGAATATTGTTATTGTGTTAAAGGGGTCATCGGATGCCCATTTTCCACAAGTTGATATGATTCTTTAGGGTCTTAATGAAAAGTCTATAATATACTTTGGTTAAAAATTCTCAATGGTAGTGTAAAACAACACCCTTTTTACCTTGTCAAAATCAGCTCTGCAAAAATCATCCGATTCTGGTCGAGTCTGCTTTAAATGCAAATGAGCTCTGCTCGCCCCGCCCCTCTCTTCTCTCTGTGGAGTGATGAGCATGTTTACCGCGTTTAGCTGCTAAATTTGCTAACTAGCACATTATTAGGAAAGCCAATCGCAAAGATTCATTAAAAAAAACCCTTACACTAACTTCTGCTGTAAGTGAAGCTGGATCATGAATGATTCGCACGAAAATAGACGGATATATGTAGATCGGGAGCCACATTCCTTTCACAAACAAACGTAAACCACTGCATCTTCAGCAGCTCAGATGTCGGGAGTAAATGACGACCATTACGTTCATTATTACATCCAGCAACACAACACCTCAATCGCTCAATTCTTGTCTAACTTACATCCCTGCTCCGGCATCAAAACATGGAGGTTGGACTGTTACAGCTGATCTGAGGTAAGACGCTCATGTCAATCAACTATCATGGGAGCGGCCGTCACACCGACAGGCATCTGAGAATGGCTTGATTTGAAAAAGGGAATGTTATTTTTACAGATTAATTAAAAACCACTGCATGGATTTTTATCATTATAGGGTAGATTTCAACATACACTGCCAACACACATTAATGTTCAAACAACATGTAAAAGTCAACTTAGCATCCAATGACCGCTTTAATTAGCTGTGTCTCAAAATACCGGTTTTGGTGAACCATTACGCAGCATTAAACCAAAGCCACTGCAACCTTTAGCCCAAAAAAAGGAAACAACTAATACTAGCGTCGTGGACGAGCATCCCAGAGCCTGTGTTATACAAGCTTTTGTGCTTAAAAAGTATACAAATTTTTATTTAAAAAAAAAAATGACCAAGTTTCGCTAGATAAGACCCTTCTTCCTCGGCTGGGATACTACATTTTAGAAGTTCAAAATCGGGGAACCAATGAAGTCCATTATATGAAGAAAAATCCTGAAATGCTTTCCTCAAAAACCATAATTTCTTTGTGACTGAAGACAGAAAGACATGAACATTTTGGATGACAAGGTGGTGAGTAAATTATTTGTAAATTGTTGTTCTGGAAGTGGACTTCTCCTTTAATCAGAACTTTAGAATATCTACTATAACAGATTTTTTTTTTTTAATCTTTAGATTTAAGTTGTGAATAATAGAGCTGTCACATTTTTCGAAGAGGAGTTCCAATTTGTATTTGTTTTTTTTTTTAGGATTTATTTTTGCCATTTTCACCTTTTTTATTATAATAGGATAGTTAAGTGTTGACAGGAAGTGAAGTGAGCTCAGGACACCCAAAGCACAATGGCACTATATCGGCGTACTGCTCACGAGGCTATCGGTACTGACAAGGAGATTCAATTTGTGTAAATTTTGTAAAGTTTTTGCGTGAAATTGACAGCTATGAATTTCCGCACCATATTGTAGCTGGCCAAGAGCAACTGTTGTTAAGCAGTGTTTATGTGGCACTACATTGTATTTTTGCCATTTCATTGTTTGTGGCATTGATATACTTTTCATGGCCAGTTTGTGTGATCAAGGCTCTTAAAGACGTCTTCAGGGATGTCTAGAGGGACATGAATATCATCTTATTCAGAATCAGAGCTTCAATACCATTAAAAGAACCATCTAGTTAAGTGAATGAAGAAAGAGAAGAGAAAATGTAAGCCCCACAGGGTTTCTCAGCTTAGATTTAAATCCTTTAACGAGATTTCTCTTATCTGGTGACTGTCTTGGTTATGGAAAATGTTTGATCGTGTGTGTGTGTGTGTGTGTGTGTGTGTGTCTATGCATTAGAATTCATAATGCATTAATGTGTTGATTCTGGGATGAGTGTGAAGTGTACATGATTAACTTTTGTAATGGGAAAAAAGATTTAGAGTTTCGTTTATTTATTTTCATTCTTTTATGTGGGATAGATAGATAGATAGATAGATAGATAGATAGACCAATTATTATTGATCCTGAACCCTTTTTCTTTGCTAACATCTACACTGTTCCAGTTCCATCCAGATTCTGCTTTCAGACAATCCACTGACCTGCGCCTTCACAGTCTCTGAAACATCCTCTCATATTTGTTATGGCAATTAAACTGCAAAGTAATAAAGGAGAGTATGAGTGATAGAATGTGAGAGAAGGAAAGAAAAGACAGAATGGGAAATGAGGTGAATGTCCCCACTGAGTGAATCTCCTTTTTCTCCCCTTTCAGAAGAAAGCCCCACCATTCGCAGGAAAAGATCCTAAGAGGCTTACAACTGTCATTCAAGTGATATTGAGAGAAAAAGGGAATTAGACACAGAGAGGGGGATGACTAGGTTGAAGATGGTGAAAAAAAAGGGGAAGAGAATGTGCGTGGGAGGGAAGGAGCTGAAAAGTGGAGCACACAACCTGCAAAACAGCACCACCCTCTGGACAAATGCTGCGGAGTTTAAAGAAATAGTTTGGTAAAACTAAATTCTTTCAATGTTTGTTTCAGCCCTATTTGACTTACTAATGTGGAAAAACACAAAAGCAGATATTTAGCAGAATGTTCATGCTGCTCTTTTTCATACAATGAAAGCATGGCTTCAGAAGACTTCAGATGAAGGGCATAAATCATGGATGTTTTTGTGATGCTTTAATGAAGCCCATCAACGTTCACTTTATGGAAAATTGCAGGGTGGAGCAACATGATGGTGAGTAGCAATGACAGTATTTTTTATTTTTAATTTATACAGCTCTTGTTTGTTTTTTGACTTACTCTCCTCTAATAAACCCTTAGCTTCAGAGAACACACACAGACCCACACTGAGACCCCCATGGTGTGATGTGGAGCAAGACCTTCAATTGGCTAAAAAATCAATCTAGTACATACATTAAATGTAATGAGCAAGAGAGAGCAGATAAACAACCTTCTCATTCATTATAAATGATTATATTTTTTCATACTCTGGACTGTTGTTATGCTAGTATTTTTTGCTTTTTCTTAAGTCTGTTTGAACTTTTTTCCTTGAGGTCATAAACTCTTTGAACTTATAAGATGAAGATGCTTTTCTGTTTTCTACCACACCGCCTGGTCTGGTGTCACCTTCAATGAGCTCTGGGTTCATAATTGTAATTCTCGAGATCTTCAGACGACGTGTCGTGTACGTGACAAGCAGTCATCCACTGATAGGTTGAGCGTGAAGAAATAGAGGTTCTATGTCTTTGTTTGTATCTTGTGTAAACAAGAAGTAGGCCTGTCTATGCTGGTTTAAGCAGCTAACGGATGCTTGTGTGGGTGTAGAATTGATTCTAAATGGTAAAACTGTATGACAATGGTATCTGTTTTGTGATGATGAGTAGTAATCCTAAATCAATTAAACTATGTTCTTCCCTCTGGCTATAAGATTATTTAAAGACAAGTGATAAACTGGCAAAACAAGAAGAGAGGAGTTTTGCGTCATCCTGAAAGGATTTATTTTACATTAATAACCGACTGGCATTATTTCGCTTATTACATAGCTTCATGCTGAACAAATACACGGACATTTTGAAAAAGTAGTCCATTAACGTATAGCAAACGTTTAGCCTAGTAACAAGACAAACACTTGTTACACTATTAGTTTACAGTATATTTTAGGAAACGTCAGTTTTACTCTTTGTATGGATAAGTTCGAAATTTAACTACTACGTAATATTGTCTTCTCTTTTAAGTTTCTCTCATCTACCGCTTTTATTTGTGTATCGGTTCGTTGTTCTTCAGGGTGTGTGTGTTTGTTTGTTTTCAGACCCTTAGATTTAATTGGGACTCCTGAGCTTATATCATCTAGCAAAGGTTTTACGGTGTCTTTTAATAAATTAATATGGTCAGTTTTCTTATCGTTAGTAGTCATAGCAATCGCTTTGAATCAGGAGATGGCGCCAATGAGCTATTCTACTCTTTACATGCAGTAATGTGAAAGAGTGATGTGAAAGATGTGAAAATAGTATATCCAGTCTGTATACAAGAATATGTCACTACTCAGGGACACAATTGTAGCTACAAGGGTCGCCAAACTAGTAGGCTGTTTTTGGAATAAATGATAATTGGTTATTAATATAATTATCTTAACGTTCTACATACAGGTTTGGAACGTGAACGTTGGAGACGTGAAGGTGAGTGAATGTAAATCTTTGTGTGAACTGTCCCTAATAATAATGATAATAATAAAAGTGACTTTTTTTTTACACTGGTGTTGGTCAAAATGTTCTGTTCTGTTTAAGACCTGAGACCATCTATTACACCAATTTTACTATGGTAAGTCTTGTATTTTAATTTGTGGTGGTCTGGGACAATCAAAATATTTTTTAAAAAGTATATAGTTAGATTCCCGACAATTACAACACGTCTGAATATTATGTCATATTCACTAGAGGGCGATGTTTAACCATTTACGTTTTGGCTTTGTCGTCCAAATTAGTTTCTGTGTGAACTAGTATCTAGTAAATAGTGCACAGAAGCACAACAGTTCAACCTTCATGCCCAACACTTGCACAAAGGTATGTTTCATAAAAATTTGTTTAAATATTCTAGCAGTTGTGTGTCTATTGGAGCAATTTTGTATATATGTGTGGGGGTGGAGGATGAAAGGAACAGATTATTAGTTGATCTGGGTATTTATTATTTGCTTCCACACTGGCTGTAAATCGATGAAAGATATTTTCTCTGTGTGTGTTTGTCAGTGTACTGTTGGATCTCACAAAACAGAAAACAGAATAATGAATAATTACAAAGAATAAATTATATTTTTACTCTAGGCTGTGGTGGAGTAGATTTCAACTCCACGGCTGTTGTTCTGCCATTAGCCTACACTACGCTGGCAAAAAGTATGGAATATCCCATAGAATGGCGATCTTTGTTTCCTTAAAAATATCATGATTTCTGTCTTTTTTAAGTGCCTTGGTGCATGAATAGGGTTATCATTAATTTCCATGATACCGTATATGAAAATACTACTGATATTACATTACTGTTGTATACCGCAAATTATTTTCCCTCAAACACCTGACATTTGATCGAGTTCTGACCATTACAAGTTTACAAGTGGTATCAGTGCATCTGTCACGTCACAGTAAGCTCATGATGCAAGATGAAGAGAGGACACTTTGACGCTTTTTCTGACGTCACTCCGATGCAGATCCTCCAGGCGGGAGAAATGTTTCACCATAGAGGCGCATTCAGATGGTTCATGTGAAATCATGTCCTAATCACGTTGATTAATTAATTAGAGCTGGATGAGAGTACTCAAAGCAGCAGCACGGAATGTAAATTCAGTACAGACAAAGCGTCAGTATGTGAAAACGTGAACATAAGGGACGCTACAGCCACCGGAGGTAGTGCTAAGAATTGCAATCAATCTGCGGTAGCTGTTAAATGTGTGTGAGTGTGGCAAGCTGTTTTAACATTTATTACTTAAAACTAATAGTATATTTTTTGCTAGTACTTACTGTCTAAACAATAGTAAGTAAACCAATAGTGACTAGCTTTCTGCTTTCTAGCTTTCTGTTATCTATTAATTTGATAGGACTACTTGCTAACTCCGCCAAAGTTGCCAGCAACCGGCAGCATTCCTGACCATTTTCAGAAAATTTTCATGGCTCCCAGAATATTTTGTTGTGTTTTTTTTTTTTTTTTTAAATCAACACGAATGTAAGAAAATGTTAGGAAAACATTTTCAAACAAAAATCACATTTTTGAAAAAGACTATGTCTGGATCAGACTCAGAATGTTTATCAAAACATAGATAGAGTAGATCACTTCCATCAACACCCCCAAAGCTAGCACAGTTCTACACCACTTCCTGGGTTGTAATTTCATTTGGTAAACTTAGGCAGTTTTGAGTTATGTGCTGATCATGTTTGATGATCATGTTATTTTACATATTTGTCTGCTAACATATATGATCATTTATTTTGATGTCTGTGTTTTGATTCAGACATTAAGTACTCTTTCAGAAGATGTGTAATAGCACCTCCTACTGTATAACAGTGAAAACTTGTAAAGCCAGAAAATTCCATCAATGGTAGTGAAGCATCGTCTCATAAATGAGAGAAAATTCTGTCAGTGGTGGGGAAAGAGTTAATTTAACCACCAGTGTTCTTTACTATATTTTACTTTTTTTACTCAAACAGGTATCCGTTTTCTCAAATCACAAAAAAATAAATAAATAATGATATATATATATATTTCCTAATTACCAAAAATACATAATAGACACAAAGTGCAGGCCTATCAGCTTGTTAAGTGGTGACATAAGGAATGCCGTTTCCGAGTCCAAGCCTTAACTCGTTGAGAATACTATCTCACCTGTGCTCACAGCCTCCCAAACACAAATAATTTTTATATTTATTTATTTATATTTATATTTTCATTGTCTGGCTATCTGGGATTTCGGTATGGAGTTAAAAGTTAGAATTATCTTATCTTTTTTGTTGTTGTTGTTGTTGTTGTTGTTTTGGTAGTACTATTTTACATTATATTACATTGTGAGTTCAGATAAGCATTTTTTACATTGTGAGTGTATATTAGCACCGTTTGATGCTTTCTCTGATGAAATGCATATTAGTGAGAGTGAACTGATATTTCAACCACATATAATGACGGGAATTTGCTATTTGTTTATATATGTATTATTTTTTTATTTTATTTTATTATTTTTTTTTTTTAAGGTATAGGCTAGATTTACTGTTGGGATAGTTATAGTAAAGAAACGGGTACTAGTATCCAAAAAAGAGTTGCTATTTTAAAATATTTAGGAGACATTTTTTTTAGGAGAAATTACTTGGAAACTATTGGAGAATAGTTAGTTTTGAACAATAACTGTGTAAACGGCTTGCCATAGCTCGTGCGTGTGTAAGGGAGAGAGAAAGAGAGAGGCGGACATCGGGATTCTGGACTCCCGAATCTTGACAGCTGTGCGTGAAGTGCGGAATGGATATCTGAGCGTCATATACATCTTCATTGTTCACCAGTGGGAATAATAATAATTATTATTATTATCGCTATTATTAGACAGCGGTGAAAGAAAGGAAGAAGAATCATAATTGTTTCCCCACTTGTACAAAAAAGAAGAGGAGTCGTTTATGAGTGAGACAGACTGAGAACAAATGAGAAGTCGTGCCACCGGATGGTTTTTATTTTTTGGTGTTTTTTGATGCACGAACGGACTCTGAAATGGGTCGCCATGACGACAGAGCGCTGAGTTAGCCGCTAATGCGTTATACGCATTTGTTTCTGTTATTGTTTTATTTTATCATTTCCCTACCTTCTTTATAGTGATCAAATATGTTGTAACCTCGCCGTCGGAAGACACGGGTGTTGACAGATAAAAAGAAAGAAAAAAGGAGGAGGAGGTGTTAAGAGGTGTTTATTCCCCTTTCCTTTTTTCCATTTCCTAATTTTCCCTATCCTCCTTCCTTTTTATGTCTTCTTTCTTTTCTTTCCGTTTTTCTTTTATTGTTTTTGGGGACGCCGACTGATGCGAAGAAGGTAAATTGATGTGCGAGAGCCTGCGACACATTCATGACGAATTACCTCAGAAAAAAAATACCGATGGCATAAACACCGGCTTCACCACTGAAGTACGAATAATCACCGGGAAAGAACCGGAGACGCATCGACTACAACCCTTTCATCGCGGTAAGTGGGTTTCTGTTGTCTGTTGGTATAATACATATGCTACATATACATATGTATATTCGCACGACGTGCGCGAGTAACGCGTCTGTGTCGGTTTGGCGCACCGTTCACGAATGAGATGTCTAATTAGAAGTGTTCAATAAAGGTGCGCTTTGGTCAGGCAATACCGACTCCCATGGCCTGTTGATGAGAAAATCGAGGTTTTATGATTGACACATTTGGCCAATATCCGCATATCCTACTATTTTATTCTGGCATGTCTCGTCTGCTTCAAAGAAAAACGACGCGTTCATCAGATCGAGATCAAATGATCTCGACGCGACGTTGTCGCGTGGCCTTTACCGGCCATTTGCGCCTCTAATTGCATCCATCGCTCGTCCCTCTGGCAACGTGAGGATTGATTTATTTTTGCACTTGATAGATAATGGTAATGCGCCCTGAATGATGGCAAACATCCGCAACCCACGGACTTCCCATCGCCTGTTAAATGTTTAATGGCATTTACGTAAGTGTGAGATAGGATGGAGAAAAGACAACCCACCTAACCCAACCGCACACCCACGACGCCAATGCACGCATAGGTATGGAGGTGTATAGAAAGCCATGGCTCTCACAGAGGGGCACATTTATATGCTGTGGTGGTTGAGCAGTGCTCTGTCAATGGCAGAATTCAGCACAGACAAGGAGTCCTCTGTTCTCCTCAAGGCTGAGGATGTGCCCGTTCCCAACCCAAGTGCCGCTCGATCGGTCTAATGTCTGATATGACCCGATGTAGATCGTTTAGTGCTTCTAAATCTGTCTGCTGTCCTTGTATAATGTAGCAGAGGTGAGGTCTTCATGCTGCTCAGAGCTCCATTCTTCGCTGGAGTTCTGCTGCAGTCCCTCACGTGGATTGAGGAAAAACTAGGAGTTGATTTCAGAGCATGTGTCTATGTGGAGCACTCGGCCTTCAGCCTTCGTGCGTGTTACTGTGCACATCCATCATACTGTCTTATATGATATAAAAAGACAAAACCCCCTGGTTGGCAACCCACTCAAAAGAGAACTAAAATCTGTAGAATTATGGCAAGGGCTAGTATTTGTATGAATCAAATCTTTAGAAAAAATACAGTTGATTTGACAGATAAAAATAAGCTGTGGTATATTGTTTTGGATCATTTAGAAATAGAAAGGATGCTAATAAGGATTGGAACAACCGGAAAGAAAATAAAGTTTTAAAGCGCTTCAGACCAGGAGAAAGACGTTAGGTTGAAAATGACTGATTCTATATGTAATTCAATAGAGTATTTGTTATAAAGTTATACATTCAATTCAGTCACCATTGTGTTTTTCACATCGCGAGAGCAGAATACAAAGAAAAGGCAAGGAAGCCACAACAAAGCACTTGTTGGAGACTAATGGAACTCCTGTTAGACTAATGTCATAAAATACCATTCAAGTCAGATTGACAGATAATGATCATTTGTTAAACAATCCCTGCTTTAACTTGAATTTTCAGGGTCTTGTATTTTTTTGCTCTATTGCTACAGTGCAAGTGCACTGTCGCCCTTCTAAACACCCATTCTTCTTTCTGCTGTGCTCAACTGAAAGCCCACATCAAACCTGATTTTTAATGAGTCTTACAATATATTGATAGATGGATGAAGCACAGCCGGAATGCCCTGTAGTCAGGGCAAATGGCCTTCGTTATTGTGAGTGAAACAACGCAGAGTGCTATATACCCAGGGCTGGACTGTTTGTGATGTAAGTGGGACGGAGCATTGCTTGTGTCTTAGGTTGGCCCAGGCCTCAGAACAGGTAAATAATGAAGAAAAGTGCAGTGTTAGCTTGATGTAACCCCCTCCATGTGCCCTTCTGTGCAGCCTGTGGTTAGTGTGTGTATGCCGCCTTGGGAAGCACTCACATGGACTGCAGCCTTATTAATCTTTAAAATTCTCTGAGCGCTGGGCAGAACTGAAAGAGGTGGGATTTAGATGTGGCCCCTTTAAAATGGAGTTTGTGAATAAATCAGAAACATCCTTATTGTTTGGTGTTACTGTCTAGCAGTGATGGACAGCTGTAATTTTGATAGGTCTTGATTCAGAGTGCTTTACTTATTCACTTATGCAAAAGAGGGATAATTATATTAACAATTCATGATGACAGTAACAATGTTTCCTTTCTTTCACTCCAAGGAACACCCAAGGTCAGAGCATCTGTTTTTTGTTTGTTTGTTTGTTTTTTACATTCACACATTCACAACAGTATTCGTCAGACACTATTCTGTGTCCATGCGGAATTTATTGGAAAGCTTTCATCTCCCAGAAAAGCCCAACCTCTGTCTAGTCTTGTAAACGCAATGTCAGTGAAGTTGCAAAATACAGTTTTTATTCGACACTATTATCTCTTTGTCCTAGGACGCAGCATTTGAGCATACAATTGTCCAGATAAGCATTTCTGAATGTATATGCTTTGCAGAAGCGAGTATTATAAACCATCACTCTCCTTGAAGTGTCACGCAACCTTTCTTTTGCATCCTTCAAAGCGGCCGTGACCCGTGAGTTGGTAGCGGTTGATTTTCCGCAACAATGTCTGATCGCGGTACACGCTTTCTGAACTCCACTTTGTTGTAGTAGAGTTGCGGCTGTTGCATTGTGTGGCCTGATGTGCTCAGACATCTGTGTGCCATTATCTCTGTCCCAGCATGTGCAGCATGATCCGCTCACTGTAGACAGCATCGCCACAAGCAATGAATCATCGGCTGAACCTGACAGCCTCCTCCCGTCTAGATCTATATTTCAGCCTCGGCACATGATATGTGGTGCCCGTTGCCCGACAGACTCCTGCCGTTGTTCTGAGCTGTAAATGTACTAATAAAGCAGCAATCTCCCCTCGTAACTTTACCTGGAGGCGTGTACCTGCACCTAGCACCTTTCAGAAGAGTGCTGAGTCAAGTTTCCTTACTGTCCTAGGTGACGGATACAGAGACATTTGGTTTGAGAAGCTCTGGACTGACTTTACAGCTCTCTCAAATAATTCCTGTCCTTCAGAAGTCTGGAATCCACAGATAGACATGCTAAATGCCACATCTGTGGTCTATCTTGGATAGCAATGAAAAGGCCGGAGTGTCCACTCATCTTGAGTTTTGCTCAGGTCTGAAAGAACCTGTAATCCGTCAGGAAGATATTTTTAAGGATGGTGCTGAGCTTTAAAGTTGCCTAGAACATGGCGCTCCCTCGCTCTTCAGCGCGCAGCCTGAATCTGAAAGGAACTGGGAAGGAAATGAACAAAAAGGACTGGAGTAAATGGAGAAACACAGTCAACGGATCACCTAGTGGTTTTCAAGAAGTAACTATAGATGAACATTTTTGGTGGGAAAACGGATTCATGTGGGAAAAAAAACCTGATGTTTTTCCCTGCTGTTCTGAAAACTGTATTTAATTATTAATTTGTTTGGAAACCCAAATCACAGCTGGGGCTACACTGAAGCTTTAAAGGAGTGATGGAGGTTCATTAGTCTTGGAAGAACTCCAAACAAACATGCCTGTGACATGAAAACAGACGGTCCATTTCCATCTAGTATTTCTTGATTTAGTCAGAATTCGCTTTGTTAAGCTCTCGGGTTTAGTAAAGCTTCCGTGCACTTTAAGTGTGCTGCCTTCCTTCATTATCTTACCCTAATGGCATAAATCCAGCGTTACGAATTAATTACAGAATGTAAAATGTGTCCTATTTCAGGCACAGTAAGTTGCCCTGAAGGTGAGCATCTGGCTTTGTTGCAGTGTGTTTTTAGACTGGAAAATGCACCAAAAAATGATGTTGAATAGTAGGAGTTTGTCAAGGGTGTATGTTTAATGACTCATCCGCCAGTACAAGAAGACTCGAGCGAACGGTGACACTCTCGAACTGATATTGACATTCTGCAGGTTCATTTCAAGCCAATTATGGACGAGGTGATGATTGTAAAATTGCGTATTGATCTTGGGTTTTAGTGTGGACCCTCCCGCCCTTGAGTGTTAAACATAGTCGAGTGCTGCCCAGTGTAATCACATCAAGAAACCTCCCCAAGATTCCTCCTCACGCTTCCTCTCTTCATTCTGAATGTTGATTGTCTTAGTCTCTCTGCAACACGATTCGTTCTCCCGCACCCGATGTCCCAAGTTCCCAGACCTTGTCCAACCGCCTTTGAGAGATTTAAAGGATTAGTTCACTTCCAGAATCAAAATTTCCTGATAATTTACTCACCCCCTTGTCATCCAAGATGATCATGTCTTTCTTTCTTCAGTTGAAAAGAAATTAAGGTTTTTGAGGAAAACATTCCAGTATTTTTCTCCATATAGTGGACTTCAATGGGGATTAGTGGGTTGGGTCCAAATTGCTGTTTCAAAGGGCTCTACATGATCCCAGCTGAGGAATAAGGGTCTTACCTAGCGAAACGATCTGTCATTTTCTAAATAAAATTAAAATTAATATACTTTTTGACCACAAAACGCACGTCTTGCACTAGCTTGACTTCATGCATTATGTAATCACATTGGAAAAGATGAGCATTGGTTGAAAAGTATATAATTTTCTATTTTTTTAGAAAATGATTGATTGTTTTGCTAGACAAGACCCTTATTCCTCGGCTGGGATTTTTGAAACTTCATAAAAACTGCAATTTGGACGTTCAACCCACTGATTCCCATTAAAGTCCACTATATGGAGAAAAGTCCTTGAACGTTTTCCTTAAAAACCTTAATTTCTTTGCGACTGAGGAAAGAAAAACATGAACCTCTTGGATGAGATGGGGGTGAGTAAATTATCAGGAAACTTTTATTCTGGAATCCTTTCAGAGATTTTTGATGGTTGGGACCAGAGCTAGCGCCAGGGCCCCTACATTGGGGGGGCATTTATATTTCTGGGGGGTGAGTTTAGTCCCGCAAATGCATGGGAGTAGGTTGACGCCCCCTACTCAGGGAATTGACGGTTCTCCATAATATGAATGCTCAGCTCCAGGGGCCTTTTTGAGCAATGCTAGCCCCATGTACCTTTTACTCTCGTGGTCATGGGAGTAGGTTGACACCTCCTGCTCTGGGAATTGACGGGTGCCGGGACCTACAAGGAAGGCAAACTTTGTTATGCACTCAGGCAAATATGGAACTAAGATCCTCCATTTCTAGGTTCAATGGTTCTTTAGATAATTAAAAAGTTCTTAAGACTAAGAAAAATGGTTCTTTTAAAGGAGAAGTTCACTTCCAGAACAAAAATTTACAGATAATGTACTCGCCTCCTTGTCATCCAAGATGTTCTTGTCTTTCTTTCTTCAGTCATAAAGAAATTATGTTTTTTGAGGAAAACATTTCAGGATTTTTCTCCATAATGTGGATTTCAATGGTTCCCCTGAGTTTCAACTTCCAAAATACAGTTTAAATGCAGCTTCAAAGGGCAAAACGATTGGTTATTTTCTAAAAAAAAAAATTATAATTTATATATTTTTTAACCTCATGCACTCGTCATGTCTAGCTCTGCCTGAACTCTTCCAACTTCAAAATCGTTCTACATCACTGTTTTACCTTTTTTTGTAAAGGGTGTTTGATCTTCTTAGCATGTTCACTTTGCAAACACTGGGTTGGTACTTCTGCAGCGATGTAGGGCGATTTTGAATTTGAGGGAGAAAATGAGATGGGAGTTTTTTGACAAAAAAACTGAGTTCAGGCAAAGCTAGACAAGAAGAGCGTTAGAGGTTAAAAAGTATATAAATTTTAATTTTTTTTAGAAAATAACCAGTCGGTTCACTACATAAGACCCTTCTTCACCGGCTGGGATCATTTAGAGCCCTTTGAAGCTGCATTTTGGAAGTTCAAACTCAGGGGCACCACTGAGGTCCACTAAACGGAGAAAACTGAAACAATTTCCTCAAAAACCATAATTTCTTTACGACTGAAGAAAGAAAGACATGAACATCTTGGATGTCAAGGGGGTGAGTACATCATCTGTAAATTTTTGTTCTGGAAGTGAACTTCTTTAAAAACTGTTCACCGAAAGATTCATCAGTGGCACAAAATGGTTCCTCTATGGCACTGCTAGTGAAATCCCTTTTTAGAACCTTTGGTTTTAAGAGTGTAGTTTCTGTGATGCTTTTGGGAGGTAATAAATGCCAAAAATAGGGTTTTTTTTAAGTCCTCCTTTCTATATTCCACTATCAACGCGAGTACTACGTGCAGCTGTCGCTTTGCAACGAGGATTAAAAGCTTGTAAAAAATAAAGGCCAGTATTCGTTTCATAGTTTTATAATGCTGTTATTTTGTGTCGCTGGCAATATGTTGGTAAACAAATCTTGCACTTTTCCATTTATCCTACAGATGGAGCGAATACAAGCTGCTCCGGCAACAATTTTTTTTTGAGAAAGCAGGCAGTCATGACAGGTGCATTGGATAATGTGCAAAAATATAATAGCATTTCATTTCCAGACCAGCTTGAACAGCTACTTCTGATCATGTGTGTCATCACGCAGCACGCGTTAATGTGAGAATGAAGAATGGCAGCGTTATAAACCTGAATTAATAATGAATACTAACTATCGATTGTCTTGTCAGTTGAGTCATTCATACTCAGAATGCGCCAATCGATCAGTTACTTACTAAGTGCTCATCAACAACCGGTGCATTGACGTTCAAGACTAGCAGAGATTTTTCAGAATGCTGTTGTCTATTTTGTATGTGTTAAAAACGCAGTGCAATATTATTTATGCATTCTCCCAGATTGTATTATACGCTAAAACGATCAGTTTAAACTGATTAGAGAAATTGAATCTACAACAGAGCTCTCGAACACGCTCTGGTGTTGATGCTGAGCAATTTGAAATTTAACTGCATTACTTCTCGTTTGACCTTTAAGTCGGGCTGTAGAACTAATGGCTCCATAAATTTGTATTCAGTAAAGTGTTAATGTGCCTTGTAGGCTTTGGGTTTATTTTTAACTGGCCGCTAAAATTCCAAGTGTAATTGTCCAGTACCTGAACATCATTCAGTCATGTGCTGGAATCATTAAAATGACCACTGCATAATGCGAGAAAGGTTAAGTGACAAGAGAGAAGAATGGCTACACATGCAGCAATGCTTTATGTCTCACGCCAGTGCGTTTAAATGTTGCGGAAATTATAGCCTGCTGTGTACAAGTTTGGTGGCAGAAACAACAAGATTTCATAACTGCGCTCAAAGCTGGCCAGCATGGCCCGTAGATGTTTCAGCACCTCTTCCTCGTGGACAGCGACAGATTTAGAGCAGGCATGTTGATGGGCCAGTTCCAGAAATTAAATGAAGCTGCCTAGTTTCTCTTGCTGCCAAAGTTGCGTTTGATTGCTGCGCAACAAGGAAGTCATCACTTAGAGTACAGCACTAATTTTTTTCTGCTCACATTTGAAGTTCATAAGCGGCGTAGCTTAAAATCTGAAATGTTTCTTGATGTAAGATGATGCACTTTTTGGCTCCTGGCTTTGACAATGAAGAATAAGTCTAGACAGACTCTTGGCCTTTCAATATTTAATATCTTTCGTTAGGTATTATGTCTCTGTTTCTTGATTGCATGACCAGAATCCGCTTTTTACCAAAGGACGAGTTTTTTTCCCACCGTCCTTTCTTCAATCTCTCTCACAAGCCATCATTTTGAAAGGGAACGACAGAATAGCTGAAGTCCCAAAAGGCTGATAGCATATCACCATGTTAGCAGAGGGATCACCCATGTACTTCAATCACTCTCATAGCTACTGCCATTAAACCAGGCGTACAGCATGCCTGACTGACAGCCCTGTCTCTGAGGGAAACAAATCGGGCCGGGCCAGCCTCCCGACCCCCAATCAATATGCCAGCCCAGCTGGGACCAGTGCCACCAATCACTCTGTCTGGAGAGGGACGGAGACAGACAGGACGCCCGAGAACTTGACTCGTGCTGTGTTTAGCGGTAACTGTGTTGAAAGACAACATGGCTGAGAAAATGTCCAAACATCCCCAGAGGACAGGAGTGTGATGTTAAAGGCGGAAAAGTACACGGCTACAGTTCACTGAGTGATGCTCATGTACAGTGAGTTGAATTTCTCTTTGCTTTTTTAAAATATATCTCTATTTCACAGCCATAAACTAAAAGCCTAAGCAACAGAAAAGACATGTTCTATATTGCATGTCAGATTTTTTTCCTCTTTCAGCTTAAAAACGCAGTGTTACTGTTAAAGCGTTCATCTCTCTCCCTCTGGCCTGCTACTTGTAGCGAGCGGTGATTTATAAAGCCATGGAGAGGCCGACGTCCCCCCTCCAATGGGGAGCGTCAATGCGTAATTACTTTGGAAGATGGATGGGGCCCATCCAGGCTGTCCTGGACCCTGAGTTAAATCACAGCCCCCCCTCTTTCCTCAGGGTTCACATACACTCGCAGGAATGGCCAACATCTCTGCAACGAGCGTGGCTCTCTTTCACCTGTTTCTATTGGTTCTCGTTCATACACCTTCTCCTCGTGCGCCTTACATCCATCTAACAAGACCAGATGCCAGAGATCGGGTTCATTTCCCCTCTGAGGGTGAAAGAGAGAGGCAGAGAGAATTGAATGAAATGGGAAGTAGGTGCAGAAGACAGAGCCTGTGGAACTGATGCGTAGACATAATTTTGGACAAATTTAGCAATTCCCAGTTGACTGCGACAATCTCAGATGTGCAAAGAGTCAATTAGTGATTCTAAAGTACAATTTCCCTTACCAAAAAACGAATCTACAATATGTGTGTGTGTGTGTGTGTGTGTGTGTGTGTTAAGTATTTGTGTGTGTGTATAAGTGTTTGAATTCATACACTGTAAGATACTTAAGAGAATATCGTGCCATTGCTATGATATTGATTAGAACATTAATATATCATGGTATTTAAACAGCACCATAGGGTGGGGGGGTTTTGAAGGCAAATAATATTGATTTTTTTCGCAAGAGAGCCCTCTTCTAAAAATATAAAGACAGCTATATATTTAATTAACAAATCTATCTATCTTTCTGTCTATCTATCATTATGTGTGTGTGTATATATCAGTGGTGTGTGGTGGAAATCTGGGAGGCAAAGTCCTCAAAGTGATATGATGCAGGGCAACAACTCCACAAATGCAGTTATGCCCTAAAATTCAAGATATTGGTGCAAAAAATGCCCCTGTATGTGTATATATATATATATATATATATATAACACAATATCACACGGGCAGCAAGAGCAATATGACACAAGTGCTGATTTTGTCCCGATTTATCACAAGCATAAATGTGATTTCATACAACAGTTCAGTAAATAAGAAGTTGATATTGTGTTATATTTTAAACACTATATTATGTGTTTTTGCTCAGTTTTGCAGAGAACATATCAGCCATAGCAGAACTGTTGCGCGTCGCTGAACTAAACTCTGTTTAGTTTCTTTATGAATCCACGTTTTGAACGAATTGTGTGAACCAATTATTCAAAAGTGCATTCATAAGGAGAGCCATTTACGCTATTCCTGAATGAATCAGCCGTTTGAACGAATCGAATGAATTAATGACTCATAAAGACATTTAGTTTCTTCTTTTGAGTATCATTTCATTAAATAAATAAATAAATAAAATAATACAAATAATTAACATTAAAGGGATAGTTCACCAAAAAAATAAGAATTCTGTAAAATAAGAAAACCTTTCTTTTGTGGAACATAAAAGAAGGTATTTTAAAGACTTTTGGTAACAAAGCTGTCTTAGTTACCAGTGTTTGGTTACAGATGTTTTTCAAATTATAATCCATAGTTTATGTGAGGCCGTTGCAGCCTAAATGTTTATGTGTCATAAAGTCTATGTTGAATCAAATAATATATTTCTTTCTAAAGCTACAATTTGTAATGTCTGCTTTCTCATTTAACACAAAGATAGCTTTAACTAATCTTTTGTGGGTATTTTCAGTCAAATTTATTTTGTGATTAATTAGATTAATTAAAAAATCATGTAATTAATTAGATTCACAATTTTAATCGACTGACAGCTCTAACAATATAATCAATATCTTGTTTATTAAAGCCAAGTATGAATCTCATCAAGTTAGTTTTTTTAGGCATGTTACATTTATTCCAAAATAACAACTCAAGTCGGTTACAATTTTATACAATATGTTTTATTTGTGAACTTATGCTCAGCTATTTATTTTAATAATAAACTTTTACCTGTTTTTGAATTTTTCGGCTCATTAGTCATCAAAGCCCCGTAAATATTGGTCACAGACATAGAGATTTATTTTAAATTTAACCAAGCTGATTACTCAATAAAAATATGTCATTTAAAGTCTTATTTTGATGTAACAGAGTTGTGTACTTACTTTTTTTAATTAGTCTTCCCAGTAACGCCATTATATTGTTCATTCAGACTGATTCATGAATGTATACGGACACGAGGCGGGATTCATCGCATGAACCAATCACAGTTGAACATAACCAGTCATATCCAATCATATCGCAATGTAGCTGGTGTTACTGTTGGACAATGTGTCTTTAGAAAAACGAATGATTTATACATATTTAAACGATATGTTTTATTGTTGTACTAATTTTTTTTTTCTCATCCAATATTTTGAGGAGGCACTGCCTCCCTCGCCTCCTCGGAGGAAATGCCACTGATATATAGTGTAACTGTATGTTTCAAACTTCTAGTTTGAAAACCCCTGCTCTAAGGAACATCAAATCATTGTATAGTGTCCAAAAACTGGTGTTGCATTTTTATGGTTTGGCATACACTTCTATCCACAACTTTCACATTTTATCAGCATCTGTGTAGCTTGGAATCGAATCCAGAGCCTTTGGCCTGACAGCGCAATGTTCTACCAGCTGAGCTTCAGCAACATCATACAAAAACACCATGTTCTATACTGTAAACATCGCCTCTCTAACTGCACATACTCTTCCATTTTTAAACCTGCATATAAGCACTGTACTCATTCATATGGAAGCGCACACAGATGCATGCATGTGCCACTGGGGAATTGTTCTTTTTAGCCAAAGCTCTGTCTTCTTCCTTCCTCTGAGCTTCTCGGTTAGGGCCAGTTAGCTTGGCTAGCGCAGAAGGTTTAATCCCTCCCTCAGAAAGCTGTGGGTGCCTCTAAACAGAAGAGAGTGGCCTCAGGAGACTGCAGCCTGGCTCTCCTCTGCCGTCTCACTCGCTTTCATGTGTGGGTTAACTCGCTGAGGTGGGAGGATCGGCGAGGGGTGCTGGCGAGAGCTGGAGCTGCTTTTTAAGCCGTGGATGTGTGTGGGGTCTGCTGGGGAATTTGGCATGACTGTCTGCATGTAGTTTGGCAGGCCTAGACTGTACAGGGGCTGGATTTAATGATGCCAGAGAGAGAATGCGATACAAAAGACAGAATAAGAGGAAAATCTGTGTTTCTTGGTGCATAGACAGTCGACTCTGATGCAACCAGCATCCACCAAAAAAAAAAAAAAATGTTTTGCTTGAAGCCTGAATGTATAATGTAGTATAAAGCTAATTCCTTATGGACCTTATTCAAGGTAGACACCATTTAATCATATGAAAATGAAAACAAGGCTATGGATGGACAGACATAGAGTCTGTTCAGTAGGTTGTGCTGTTGTCAATCACCACAAAATGTGGAAAATACATTTTTATGAGTACAAAACAACACTGGAAAACACAATTTATGAAAACTAGTATGAAAAGTGACATTAAAGGGATAGTTCACCCAAAAATGTTGTCATTAATTACTCACCCTCAGACGTCTTTCCAATCCCGTAAGATCTTTGTTTATTTTCGGGTACACAAATGAAGATATTTTTGATGAAATCCGACAGCTTTCTGACCCTGCATAGACAGCAAAGCAACTACCACGTTTAAGGCCCAGAAAGGTAGTAAGGACATCGTTAAATGGTCCATGTGACATCATTGGTTTAACTGTGATTTTATGAAGAAAACAAAAATAACGACTTTATTCAACAATTTCTTTTTCTTCTCAATTTCTTCTTCCTCAGTACCTTTCTGTGCCTTGAGCGTGTCACTTGCGTCTAGTGTTAATTTTTCAGTTATTTTCCATTAAAAAAATAAATATGACCTCACGTCGTGTCCATCACATTTACACACTGCCTCCGAAACTCCAAAACGTCATAAAGAAATTCGGTCCGATTTTCTGCGTTTTTGCATCTGTAGCAAGCATTTTGATAGGAAAGGATGACAAATACAAAAAAACGCCAAAAAACGCATACGAAAATTTCGGACTCAGTGTGCAGTGACCTTAAGTTTCGTGTTAAATGCCCTTGTTAGTTTTTATCGTATTTAGTCAACCTTATCCTACTTTATTTTAGTCAAGACTAAAAGTCTCAGCATTTTAGTCTAGTTTTAGTCAATGAAATCTTTGTCCCATTTTCGTTATGCTGTATAATTGTTAAACTGATTTAAAAAAAACTTGCTCAAAATGATAATCGTAATAATAAATCATTTGAGAAAGTTACTTTTGCATTTCAGGTACTGGACTTTCACCAGTAAGCACAAAGCAATAGAATGTCGACTCATTTACCTCATCTATTATAGTGTATTTATTATATAAATAAATAATAAATAATAATAAATATTTAAAACTTATGCACTCTCTCTGTCTACATTATGAAAACTGGTAAAACAAAAATATTGTAACAGTGAAATTCCTAATAGTAATTCCAATAATACCAAATTTCAGTAGCCTATTCCATCCAACTGGCTTTTTATGGATAAAATGGTGTGCGTGATGATGTCGTCCCTAAAAAACGAATGTCGTATAAATTTTGGTGTATGGCAAAAAAAAAAAAGTTGCACTAGAGCTGTTTCCATTCATAATTTCACCTACTGTGCAAAGTACATAGGCTAGTAGCCTGTTCTTTATCCAAAAATAGCCTATATAAAACTTTATTATATAGGCTATTCTTTAATTGTATAGGCCTACATAAAATTATTTTTATTAACAAGTGTCATGAGTTTTTTTTTTTTCTAATATTTGCCCCTGCTGTTGGGGCTAAAAGGCACAATAATTTACAAGATAATTAAAAGATGATGGACTTTTCCATTTGTTGACATGACATTGTTAGATTCAGATGGTAAATATCATATATTATCTTAGGTGTCCACCTTAGAGATAATCGCCATGTTTATAATGAAACCATCATATTTAAAAACATGATATTAAACATACCATATAAAAAAAAAAATATCATTTGTTGTTACTACTGTAACAACTTTACTTGTGTCGGTCACCGTAGCTTCTCTAAAGGAAGGGTTGAGCAGTGGACTGAGCTGTTGGTTGCAATTTGCAACCTCAGTGCTGGATGCTGCTAAAAGTTACACACTGCATCTTTAATGATATAAATATGATTTAAAGGAGAAGTCCACTTCCAGTACAACAATTTAGAAATAATGTACTCACCCCCTTGTCATCCAAGATGTGCATGTCTTTCTGTCTTCAGTCGTAAAGAAATTATGGTTTCTGAAGAAAGCATTTCAGGATTTTTCTTCATATAATGGACTTCATTGGTGCCCCGATTTTGAACTTCCAAAATGTAGTTTAAATGCAGCTTCAAAAGACTCTAAATGATCCCAGTCGAGGAAGAAGGGTCTTATCTAGGGAAATGATCTGTCATTTTTTTTTTTTTTTCGAAAAATAAAAAATTGTATACTTTTTAAGCACAAAAGCTTGTGTAGCACAGGCTCTGGGATGCGCGTCCACGACACTACGAATTAGTGATGGATCATTCTTGAACGATTCTTTCATTTTGAACAAATCTTTAATGTGACTCGGGAAGAACGAGTCGTCTCGGGGAGTGATTCGTTCAGTCGCGCATGCGCGACATCCTATTAGGTTCTGTACTGGAAGTAGTTCACCTGTTTCGAGTCTTCGGATTTTTCGAGTCGTTCGTTCATCTTATGGGGCTGTCACGTGATAAACGAACGACTCAAACCCGCCGTTCAACACCACGAATATAGTTGCTGCCTATAGGCTAATTCTGTCATGTGACACCACATTTATTTGTGTTAAAGCCCCTATTCTCCACAAAAACTGTTTCTAAACAAATTTTTGTGAAATTTGAACTATCAATATAGAATTTATGCGCTAAAGTTAAACGGAAAAAGATTGTGTCGACACATGAGAAATTTTATCGATAAATGGCATTTCCATCAACTATATCAGTAAAAATTTTGAAGCGCTCAATTATTTTTTTTTTTTTGCAAAAAATCCTTGGATGGAAACCTGACATACGTTTTTCTATTAAAACAACAGCGGTTGAGTAAGTGCATTTATTCAGCAACCACAATCGTGAACAATATAGTCAAGATCTCAGACTGGCTGAGTGACATTTTCATTTTGATCACTAAACTCCAGCTTGTTTGTCTGTGTTTTCAGAACATCATAGGCAGCGCTTCCGCTATGAAGAGCGAGCTTGTGCACATGGTTGCCAGATTGCAAAACATAAGCTAAGCACCTGGCAGAAAATGTATCTTTGTAACAAAGAAGCTCTGATTCGAAATTTGAACTCTTGATATCTGGCAACCACACACATGAAAGCTCACACAGTAGGGGCACACCAGTCCGCAATAATATTTTGTCTCCTTTTTGACGAAAATAAAAAGTGATTTTGGTAAAGTTTTTATTTTTTGAATACATTTTAGTCTCGTCTTTTATCAACAGAATTGCATGATGATATAGTAATGGTTATAGTTTATTGACCTTATTGTCGTCGCGTCAATAAACATTTTTCGTCATAGTTTTACGAAAATTAACACTAGCTGCATCGCTGTCTATGCAGGGTCAGAAAGCTCTCAGATTTCATCAAAAATATCTTAATTTGCGTTCCGAAGATGAACGATTTTGACAATTTTGGAACAACGTGAGGGAGAGTAATTAATGACAGTATTTTCCTTTTTGGGTGAACTATCCCTTTAAGACAACTTATCAATAAAGCTGTATACTGTTCACAGCCTTGTTTTCACTCATTATGGAATGAAAACTAATTAAACGTGGCCTTTATCCTGTCTAAAGGCCCTTTAACACCAAGGTGTTTATATATATTTTGAACATGTGTAAATATAATAAATGTAATTTATAAATATATAATTCACTCCAAAACAAATACATGCACAGTACAATGAAAGCAGATGCTGCTTCAGGGAATGAAAGAGACATGTATTCTCACTCCCTGTCTTTCTCTCTCTCACACACACAAACGCTCACACACAACCCACACGACGAAACAGGACAGTTTGTCCTCATGTGGTGTAAAAAGGTGGGATTGAAACAAATTGGTGTAAAAGGACTTAATAAACTAAAAGGCAGTGCTGTGAATAAGCCATGAGTCACGGCAGTCAGCTGTAGGGTAGGCGTTACGGACCAGACTGACTAATGGAAAACATACAGTTTATTAACTTAACGTCCTCACTGAACTCTTTTAGCACATTAGCTAAAATTTAAAGGTGAAATCAAATTAGGAAATTA
This sequence comes from Labeo catla, assembly GCA_012976165.1. NCBI lineage: Eukaryota > Metazoa > Chordata > Actinopteri > Cypriniformes > Cyprinidae > Labeo > Labeo catla. The sequence goes on from VONZ01000200.1 coordinate 57,087, forward strand.
ACAAACGTGTTAGCGGAAAACGTAAACGCGGTGAGCTTTATTTATCTGTGCGTTTTCCTCTAAATAAAAGGATGCTGGTTTCCATGGCGATGTATTGATTGTCTGACCAAACAGAGGTTGAGATGTGTGTGTTGTTGTTTTTTTATCTTTTTGTTTTTCACACCTATCGGTCTTCCCGCTGGGTCGTGTCCTGAGTCTCCTTCAGTCATTCATCAATAGCTTCTCCTCCTGCTTCGTTAAAGCCTTCTTTAATGACTTTTATTTGATTATTCATGAGTTTGTTTAGTTGATTGTTTTTTATCATGCTGTGACCTGGGGGGTGCATTTTGGGAAATAAAACATAAGTGTGCACACAGACTTTGCGTAGAATAAAATACTAGCATACTGTTTACTGCACAATGTATTTTAAATACTATATTTAGAGTGTTTATATTATATATTCTGCTCTCATACAGCTCTCGGATATCATTAACAATATCTTAATTTGTGTTCCAAAGATAAACAAAGGCCTCACGGGGAACAACATGAGGGTGACTTTCATTTTTGTGTGAACTATCCCTTTGGTTCTGCCACTAACGACTAATTTATCGATTAATCGATTAATGTAAGCGATTAATTTCCCACACACACACACACACACACACACACACACACAAAAATCAACAACTTAGGAGAAAAATGTAAATACACATTATTTCTGAAAAAAATGGAAGAAAGAAAACAATAATAATACGTTAATTTAAAAAAAAAAACAAAATAAAATCAATTAATTGAAGCCGCTTTTGAATATTAAAATTGAATAACCATTAAAATGGAATCCAAAAAATAAAAATAAAAATGGTAAAAATAAAACTCTAAAACTCAATTAATTAGACAGGCTTTTTGATTAATAAAATTTAATTTAACTATTAAAACAGAGTATAGAAAAAATGTGAAAATAAGCCTTTAAACTTACTTAAAAAACACATATATAGTAGTAATGAGGCAATAATAATTCGTTTAAATTAAGTACCAAATGCAAGAAATCATTTGTTTTTATTGAACAAAACAGTTAAAATACACAATGTATTATAAACAATAGAGCTAATGTACATTATGCATTACAACAAAGGCCTGCAGAGGGCGCCAACGGCCTGACAATTGTTTTTACACTTTACTGCGTGATCCATTCCTGGTTTAATATTGATTAAACATCATTTAATTAACATGTCCACTTAATCTTTAATATGTAGCCATTTCCTTACGACAGAAATGCTACAGCCACTGTAATTTAATGAATATGTGGACATAAAAACGTGTAAACTCAGAATGAGGGTTTGTGCTTTTATTTTGAAATCGCGATGAACAGTTAGCACACGGAGATACTGATGTATTTTCCTTTTGCGTACGTTTATAAATGATTTACCTTACAAATCTGGCGAAATAGCGCACTGTGTTCCCAAATGAAGGCTATAATGAACCAAAACTCACAGCAACATGCAGAGATGGAGTTTGAGACGCTTCACACATGTAAATGATAACGGTTTGTGTAGCGGCATTTACTGTGAACGGAGCCGTTCTGACACGCAGGTACGTAACCTACACGCATGTAAATAAAGCACATAAATTAAACCTGCATCGCATATATTTATTTAACTAAATAGCGTTTGTAAATTAACAGTTATGCCTAATTATGAATTTTAGATAGGTTTAATATATCATGCAGCGTTCCATTGATCGTCCTCCGTGAAATGCGCCACTTCCGGTATTTTGCTGGTTAATCGACGCGGGCAAAAGGAAATAGAGGATTTTTAAAAATCGAATAGTCGACTAGAATCGATGAATCGCCACAGCCCTATTTAATATTACTTCTGATTACATTATGACACAGAAAATGACAGGTCAGGTCGAGTGCATTGGGATACAGTATTGTGTAGCATGTTTCAGTTTTTAGGAAATGTTGCAGGTCATTCAGAAATTCGCATGCTGCACATAGTGTGCTATAGAGGTAGTATGGAAGTATGATAGTATGCAGTTTCGAACACAGCCTTCTCCATCTTCGTTTATCTTCTTTGTGGCCAGAAACTTGCTCTCTTGTTATGTAGGGTGTAGGGAAACAGTTTAGTGTTATCACAGTTAAGCTGGACTCAGCTAGACCCCTATGAATAGCTCTGTCTCGCACGCACCAAAATACTCGCACACATACTTTTTAGCAGGCTGAACAGAGGGAATTGTGGGATAAGGCTCTGAACTCGCAGATGATGACAGTGCAATGTCTCCGAGTAATTATGGGGTCACCCTGAAATTAACACAGAAACATGAACTCCCATTCTAAAATGATTGTTCTCACGGACAGCTTAACCTCCAGCTCCAATGGCGCTGTCAAGAACAGATCAGCTAAGAATAGATTTAGCCGCAAATCATTCCAGACTTCCCTCAGTCAGGGTATTACAGTTTGGAGTGGATTAACTAGGAATAGATTAATAAAGAATATCATTAAAAAAGTCGAATTACCCCATAGTAGATATTACTGTAAGCCAGCCAGCGTTTGCGATGCTACTTTGAAACTAGCTTGCTAAGCTGTGTGCTGCAATTTAAAGGAGCTAAACTATACTCAAACTGCCTTTTTGAAAAAAAATGAGATATACTACACTACAAGCTGCTAATAAACAGTAGCCAACCGCGGGGCAATATATTTTTAAACCTTATTTTGGCGCACTAACTTTGAGGGGTTTTGAATAAATACAAATTACAATTGAGCTGAAAGCATGATGAACTGCAGCATTTAGCTAAGTATTCTGCTATAATCAATTCACTTAAATCAATGACTTTTAATCTGTTTTAGGCTGGTTTTTCATCTTTCTATGTATTGTGCAATATGGGAAAGGACATTTATGAGGACACGTTTGTTTACTGCTTCAGCTCACTTGGCAGTACAGCTGCATGCGCAATACAATGTAGTGTTAAAAAATAGTAGACATTTAAAAAAATAGCTTGTACACTACCGGTCAAAAGTTAGGAATAAATTACATTTTAACATATACTACAACAGAAGACAGATTTTATTTCAGATTTATTTAAAACTTAATTATCCCAAACTTTTGACTTGTGGTGTAGTTGTGCTACAATAAGTAGGTTATTAAAGTCTCCACTGGGGGTGATTTTAGCCTTTTATGAGTACTAGGGCACATCAAAAAGTGTGCTCATATATCTTCTTCTTTTTTTCCAGAAGTAAATGGATATAAATCGTCTTTCCTTGCATCATTCACAAGCTGCAATAAAGACCTATTTTGTTGCTAAATGATAGAAGAGGTTTGTAAGTTTTGCTGTCTACAATGGATTATAGATAAATATCCACCTCATCCAGTGGGCTTTTTGTTTGTCTTATCAGTAATCTGGCACTGATAGCTCTAATTCCAAATAGCTGATAGAAAACACACAACTTACTGAAATATTATCAGAGAAAGTTTTTCTCATATATTAATTCCATTGACACATGAGGATTTGTCAGTAATATTTTACTGGGACACAGTGGTATCTGGGTGGTCAAAACAATTTGTATTGTTAGCACATTACTAGTTTCGTAGTGAACAATTTATCTTTGCAAGCAAATCCACATTAAAAAATGTCTTTGTAACCTTTAGTCAAATCTGAAAAATTGCTTCCTGTCTGGAAAGTTGGTCCTTCATCAGTTTGACTATTTGGGCAAAACATCCGAAACCACTTCCCTCCAACCATCAATCTGCTGTGAACTAAAAACTAAAATCAAGTCTTGCCATCTGTTTTTGCCTCATTTTATATCCCATTTCACTTAAAGGGATAGTTCACCCAAAAATTAAAATTCTGTCATTAATCACTCTCATCAATTACTCTGATCCTCCATAGACAGCAACGCAACTGATACGTTCAATGCCCAGAAAGATAGTAAGGACATGGTTAAAATAGTCCATGTGACATCAGTGGTTCAACATTAATTTTATGAAGCTATTAGAATACGCGACGCAAGTTACCAGTATTATTTTCATATCCAACGCCACATTGTTTAAATTGCAAATGCATTTGTGCCCATTTGTGCACCCATGGACGTGCTGGTCTGAAATTGTGTTGCTATTTTGAGGCAACTGAAATAGAGTATGCTTTTGACCAACTGAAACCTGGTCTAAAGTCAATGGTGCAGTATTTTTTGTATTTTTTTGTTAATTAAAGAGTGCGTTAATAATATGCACCTATAGGAAAAAGCAAATTCAGTTCATTTCCAGTAACCTCCGTGGATAAAGCAGCATTGCGACTGAGAACACTTTATTATTTTTTATTAACAAAATGCCAACAAATCTTTTCTGGAGACAGTCAGATCTTTCAGAGGTACATTCATATAATATTCATTTCAATAATTCCCTTAGCACTCTTTTAAAAACTCCCGGCTTTCCGCCATGTTTTCACACAAAACAAAACTACTCTGTGTGCTGTGCACACATGAAACTGTTGCTTAAAACTGTGCTTTATGCTGGACAGTATTTATCTATCCTGAGTTGTTCAAATCACAGTAATCAAATATGGTTTTAATGATAATTAAAATATATAACGGTAATACTAACCTTGGGGAATTTTATTATGATTTATCTTCAAACCGGTAATCATTCCATCCCTAAATGTATCAGAATCAGTCTACCTATTTCCTTGTGCATGAACAGATGTGTTTCTTCTTTGGAGAAGCGTTTAGTCTTTGAGCTTGTAAATTCCACCATGTAAATAGCGAATCCGCAATGACGCGAGCGCAACTGAGCTGGGACAGAGCAAAGTTCTTGAGTAGTTATGTGTAAGTAACTTACTGTAAGCTAAGGCTATTTTATTCACTTTAAACATCAGGTGAAGTGATTATTTTTCTTTAATACAAATGATGCTGGATCATTAATGAATTAGTCGTGACAAAAATGATCCAGTGTATTTTTCTATGAGCAATTAAAAGGTTACCAACACACGAAATTTCTATTTTAGAAACGGTTTCTATTTCCACGACGTCACGGCTGGAACAACAACATAAAAACCAATGACAGTGATAATCTTAGGTACGGATTATGTGCTTTATTCAAAGTTGAATGTGTCTAATGTGAGTTTGAATATCATTTTGTGTGACCTTTATAGCCATACTGAAAGCAACAACAGAAAGTTTACCTCAGATCTTGAAAATAAATGAAAGCAAAGGTGTACATTAAAACCGTGAACTCAAAGCGAACCAACAAGTGTATTCCATAACAAAGACAGTATCAGTCACTCAGTATGTACATTTAATTATGTTTAAAAGGTTTAATATTTATGAATTAGATCATAAACTCGCCCATTTCATTTTGATTGCAGTGCACTTCTGCTCTTCTCAATGGCTGTGATAACTGTCGCATCGTGTGTGGTGTGGACACCCAAATTGCTTGTCGCTGAGACACGGTGTAATATTGTAGACCTACCGATGTGTTGGGTTTTGCTCAGGATGATATTAAGTGGCAGATCAGTGGGCTTGCTGCGGTTGAATATCTAATCAAGAGACATCCTCAGCCCCAGACCAAACCTAAAATACTATGTGGAGGACGCAAAATAATTCAGTAATTATATGACCGCGTGGTGAACTTCCGAACCAAATTCATATTTGTGTCCCCTTCAAAAATCGCTTTGTTTATTGATGTTTATTGTCCCCCCTACACTGTAAAAAACAATTTGTTGAGTCAACTTAAAATAATTTGTAACCTGGCTGCCTTAAAATTTTAAGTTCAGTCAACTGAAAAAAGTTTATTCAACTTGAAATGTTAAATTATACTAAATGACCACTTAGATATTTGAGCTGAATTAACTTAATATGTTAAGGCAGCTGGGTTACTTACCCATCTATTAAGTTTAGCAAACACAAATATCTAAGTTGTTACTTAGTCCAACTTAACATTTCAGGTTGACTAAACTTATTTTAGTTGACTGAACTTAAAATTTTAAGGCAGCAGGGTAACAAATTATTTTAAGCTGACTTGACAAATTGTGTTTTTTATTTTTTACAGTGTACTGTTAGATGAAATTTACGCCCTTGGTTATGCCCAAAACACACCTATTACTCATTAAGAGAATTGGGACAGCCCTTTTAAAGCATGGACTGGGCGCACTGACCATTTTTCCTGTCGTTAAACTAGCAAAAGTGGATTCGGACATGCACTAAGTGCACACCGTATGCTTTAGACCATGCACTTAGATAGGTAAAATAGGGTCCTAAATGTCACAATACTAAAGTAAAGTCAGTAGCAACTTCCAGTTCACGTGGACTTGCGTCCTGTGTGGGGAAATCTTTCACCCTTCCGTGAAATTCCCAATTGTGTGGATTGCTATTGAAATGACTGGATTACGCTTATGAAAATTTGCCAAACTGAGGACACATTTTGTTGGTTTTAGACATCTGAGCTACTGCTAAGTTAGTAGCAGTGATACTTGCCAGGCTAATTTAAACTGCACTTACGTTGGTGTTGGTTTGTAAATATTTTTTCGATTAAACATGTTCAGTTGGCGTTTGTCGGGTTGTAACCTAGAAAAGTGACATACTGTCATTTGGTGATTTGTCAGCGTCTGTTTGTGCAGTGTAACCTTTAGTTAACTTCTCGCCAACAATGCTGTTAGCAGTGTCATTTGTATGTGCATTCGGTTTGCTTTAGAATTGTGCTGGATTATGTTTGGACATATGTTTGGATGCTTTTTCTGAACACCGAGTTATTTTTCCCATGTTGACATGACAGCTAACGTTGCACAAATAATCCCATGTGTCTTCTAGTGTGTTCTATGCTTAGTTAACCGCCGACATACCCTGGTGGACCGGCTGAGTCTGACAGCCTGGCCAGAAGTCATGTCTACAGCGCCAGTGGCGGGAAGTCAGGGTCTCGTGGTGGCCCATTTGTTCAAATGCCACCGCTCCGATGTGCCTTTTCACACTTGGCTCTGACCATTCGTCCGGCTGAACGCACCCCCGCGTCTGTCCAGAGGGCCGTTACTCCATCAAACAACCCTCCTCTCTGCTGTGACAGCAGGACAGAAGGTGCTGTGGGCACTCGGTGCTGACACAAAGTTAGACAAGGCTGTGGGCACCGTGTGCACAGATGGACCTGGCCCAGCTCAGCGCCGTTCACGCCGAGATTCCCAGCACAGATGAATTAATGCCAGATATCACATTCATGCGAGAGGAATGGCTCATTATTAAAAAATGCTCCGGAACGATCCATATGTGCTTGAGATCGCATGTGTGGTCAATGCTGCGCTTAAGGGCGTTTAGACCCCCGCTCTGCCAGACAGGAGCCAGGCTGTGTTATTGGCTACTAATGTACAGGCCATGAGAGCTTCATGTCTTTATTAGAGACTTCATCTCAGCCCTTTAGTACTCTAGCTCAAGGCTTCTCATTATTCACTTTGAATGACTGTGACGTTTAGGTCAGTGTGTCTGAGGTGGGTTACATGTTCGGGGCACAACATAGGTAGTGACGAAAACTGTGAAACTAAATGTTAATCTTATTAATGCTGCATAAAATCATAAATAACCCAACACTGATTTACAATCCAGTAATTTTATAATAACTTTCATTGATAAATCATAAACAAACAATATAATGCTTAACAGATTATTAGCTAATATACATTCACATAGAGCTGGGCAGGGGCGGACTGGGACAAAAATTCAGCCCTGGCACTGTAGCCACACCAGCCCACATTACCACACCGACACAGCCCCCACCACGGACACGCACATTCACTACTTATATTGGTGTACAGATGGTGAAATAATATAGCAGTATATAGCAGTATCATATGTAATAGATATTTAAACATTTAATGTATGTGACTGGAACAAAAACAACCCGTTTATAACAAATTTATACATACAGTAAAAACTAAATAATAATAATTAGTATCTTTATTTGTATAAGTTTTTCTGATTCCTTAATTTGTTTATTCTAATTTGTTGTAGACCACACATACACACCAACCCACATGGATACCCTAAAGTGATTGTTAGCACTTGCATGCTCAGTACTTGTTGGAAACTTTGTGGAAAGAATAAAGTAAAATTCTAGTTTTGAATAGATGAACACACGATTCAGTCAAGGGAGAACATAAGCAAGCCAATGTCTCATTTAACATTGTCTAACTATTGCATAGATATATTACACTATTGCCTGTAATAGAAGTCTATGTTCCACCCTACCTAAGGATTAATTACATACTGTAACCTATGCATGTATTTAATGTTTTACTTTAAAGACTAGCTATGTATTCAGAGTTCCCTACAAATGCCTACAGTACTATGGCTATAGCTATAGGTTCTTTTGCATGTTCGACTATATTGCTAGTTAGCATACAGCAGTCTGAATACCCTAAATCCCACGTTATCTGCTGATAATGACATTTTAAAATGTACGGGAGTTCTACGCTAAGCTTACAACTGTTAAACACAGTGTAGGTTACTGTCAAAAACTGTCAGAAGTAGCGTGAATGGTGTGAAAATTACTCAGTATATTTTAGTATAATGACTTAGAAGTATATTTTCTGTTTTCTTCTTACCTCCTCTACCGCGCTGTTCTCCGATGCAGCAGCCGAATTTAAACCTTTTGAGAATATTTCAGTTAATTTTATGCATTTGGCAGCGTCTGATTTTAGAGCCCTTTTTTGCTTTCTCAGAGCTTTTCGGCACCGCCTTTCCTTTTTTTATGGTCCATCTCTGACAATTAGCTTGTGTTGCACTTACTGTTTGACATTCTTGCCACATTTTGATACTCCGCGTAACCTCTGATTGGGTCGGCCCATCTCGAAACCAGCCGGCCGTCGCCGATTGGGCCAAATGCTTAACATTTATTATTATTATTATTATTATTACTATTATTATCATCATCATCATCATATTATTATTATTCACATCTTGCAAGAGATAAAAGCTGCCTGCATGTAAAAACAATACATATTAAAAAAAAAAAAAACTGACCGGCCCACATTTAAAAAATGGTCCGGCCCTTCTGGCATTTGCCAGAATTGCCAGATGGCCAATCCGCCCCTGGAGCTGGGTAAAAAATATTGATTTCTCGACAAAACTATATAAATTTTTTAATCGCAAGAATCGATGTGTGTTAAAAGAAAGAGTACAATTTACCGAAATCCATGTCCGTTCATTTAATCGCTCAATTAGTGTGCTCAAATCGCTCAAACACGCTGGCCCCGCCCCCAGACCTGTACGTCATCTTATATTTCAGATAGTTAACTGTTGACAAATATGATGCAGTTATACCCTAAAATGAAAGATATTGGTGCAAAAAATGTCCCTGTATGTGTTTTGTCTCATATATATATATATATATTTATATATATCACATATCACACGATATTACATGGGCAGCAAGAGCAATATGACACGAGTGCTGATTTTGTCCCAATCTATCACAAGCTTAAATATGATTGTATACAACAGTTCAGTAAATAAGAAGTTGATATTGTGTTATATTTTAAACACAATATTATGTGTTTTTGCTCAATTTTACAGAGAACATATTACCTGAAGACATAGCAGAATTGTTGTGCGTCGCCGAGAAACACAACAGTGTTTAATTTCTGAATGAGTCCACATTTTGAACGAATCGTGTGAACCAATGATTCAAAAGGCCATTCATAAAGAGAGCCATTTACTTCATTCCTGAATTAATCGACTGAGTGAATGACTCGTAAAGACATTTACCGCCACCTGCTGGCAGATTTAGTTTCATCAAAAAAATAAAACATTGTAATTTGGATACAAAACATGTTTTTATTGCCTCAGAACTTATATTAGTATACTGTTGTGTATATTTAAATCATACATAAACAGGAGAAAACAAATCAGCTTTTTAAGAAATATTCTATTTTCGAAACAATGTAATCTAAACAGATTTAACCGTGTTCCCATGTAACATTTTAATTATATTTTGCTAAAATGAACGAAATGACTCGAAAAAAGATTTGTTCATTTTGCTGAACGAGACTCAAAGGTCCGAGCCGGTAAAATGATCCAAACTTCCCATCGCTACTACGAATCACATCTAAGTTCATTGTCTGTGTACTCCGGCTAAAAAAAGGTAAAGTATGGCGAAAAACTCCATCTTATTTTCCCCTACAACTTAAGAATCGTCCAACATCGTTGTACCTTTTTGTCTGTAAACAGCGTTTGACTTACTTGCACTTTCTTAGTCTTTGCGCGTTCGCTTTCTAAACACTGAGTCTGTAGTTCCACCTACGTTCCGCGTGACCTAGTGATTCAATAGTACATAGCATTGTGGATGCGCATCCCAGAGCCTGTGCTACATGAGATTTTGTGCTTAAAAAGTATACAGATTTTTATTTTCCGAAGAAAATGACAGATCGTTACGCTAGATAAGACCCTTCTTCCTCGGCTGGGATTGTTTAGAGCCTTTTGAAGCTGCATTTAAACTACATTTTGGAAGTTCAAAATCGGGGCACCAGTCAAGTCCATTATATGGAGAAAAATCAAAATGAAATGTTTTCCTCAAAAACCATATTTTCTTCACAACTGAAGACAGAAAGACGTGAACATCTTGGATGACAAGGGGATGTGTAAATTATTTGTGAATTGTTGTTCTGGAAGTGGACTTCTCCTTTAAACCTACCCATACCACCAAACCTGTCCCTAACCGTACCCATATCACTCCCCAGTAGCAGCAAAAGTGTTTATTCATTGTATAACATCAGTTAAATTTGTAGATTTTTAATGAATTTAAACAAGTTTGATGACATTTGTAAGCATTTTAATTTACATGAAGCAATGATCTGTTAATCATTAGGTAAGGTTTAATAAGTTTATTAGTAAACATTAACAAGCACATTATCTCAAATTTCTAGCTATTTGAAAATGTGTCAACTAATGATCCATTAAGCATAAAGTTTGTTAATGATTTATTAATGAAAGTTATTGTAAATTGGACATAGTAGGTGGCGGTATTGCATCTTAACACTGGTTGTCACATATCATTAACTGGAAGAAAGAAGACAATGCGATTTGTAGCTACTGCTGCCACACAAAATCATGTTCGAAGAGATGACAGACAAAACTGAGACACTGTCCCGCAGTTTTTTGGATTAGAAGTTTTTTTTAGACACCCCACCCGACAGGACGTTCTTCATGTGCACTATTCTACATTTACACTTGTATTTTTAATGTGATTTATTGGATCAAACAGTAAAAACACTAAGTAAACAAAGTTAAAAATGAAATTAACTGATAGAATTTCCCCTTTTTATTGTACAAAATGCACAAATGGATCATCAGGATCAACCTTTTATATCAAAGTTGACCTGAAATACTTTTAGGAAGTTGATTTTTTTTTAGTAATTTCTCATTGTTTTTTAGTCAGGACCATTTCAAATGAACTAGTAAAGGCAAAAATATTGATATTGATGACGTTATGAGTCGACTACCTGTAATTTATTCAAAGAAATTGTTAGTTTTTTGGTTTCTTCTTTTATATTAAACTACACATAACTTCAGCTTGGAGAGTTCTAGGAATGCCTTGACTGCTGATTCAGTTAAATGAAGAGAAGAATTTCTTTCAGCCATTTCATGGAAATGAACCAGACTTTACAATGACACCCCGCTTTCTGTTCTAATGAGCGACCCTGAACTGAAAAATATTAGTAATTCCTATTGACTTGTTTAGTTTATGATGAATGTTTTTAATGAGATGTGCTGTCTGACTTATTTGTGTCATAATAGCTAATGGAGCATTTAACTATTAAGAAATCTACATGTTGCTAAAAAAGCGCTTTCCATATTCACTCCATGTCACTAATTGGCACTTGACTGTCCCCCTGCAGTTGTCAGAATCGTGCTGTTCCCTCCAGGGTATTGTTTGGTTTAGGCGGCGCCAGATCCTCGGCAGGAGATTGTAGATGATGTACAGCAGCGGCTGATGGCTCAGGGCAGGCGGTCACACCTGGAGGTGATAGTAACGACTTTAGACTGATGGAGAAGGTTGGAGCCGTTACAGGATCATGTAGTGAAGCGGTGCTAAATTGTGAAGACTGAGACAGCGGTTGTTATCCGAGGCTGTTTGTGGATGACAGAGGTCGGACCTAGTTTGGATTTTACAGCTGGTAAATGGATAATGTTTTGATAAAGGATTGAAAAGATAAAAGCTTAGTGATTATATTATAGAAAGCACATCATGTAAATAGTTTTTGACGTGAAACTATGAGTGGTGTCTGGCTGAGGTAAAGTGATCTAATTTATTTGCCACTGGTGAATGTTTTTATGTTGAATGGTGAAGTTATGTCTATATGTTATTGGAGATTTGTCATTTATTTACATCTGTTGGGTAAAAAAATAATGAAAAGTTATTGCTTTTAATTTATTGTATTTATTTTAATAATTAATGTATATTTTATTCATTAATGGAACTATTGTAACAGCACATTTCAAACATCATTATTCATCATAAACTGTAGGCCAAAGGAGTGCAATCATTCATAATTCAGACGTATTTCCTTGTCATTCAGATGTATTTCCTTGACTTGTCAATATGATATTAATAAAGCAAATTGAAAAAAAAAAAAGTATACTTTTACATAAAGTATTTGATTTGGTATTTCACATTAATGAGATTTTATATTTAATAAATAAATAAATTAATTAATTAATTAAATATTATTTAGATATTATTACAGTTTGTTTAGTATTTTTAATTAGTTTTTATTTTTAGATTTTCTGTTTTTTTTTTTTATTTATTTATTTTTTTTAACTCGCAATTGTATGTTATAAAGTTAGCAATTCTGAGAAAAAAAAACAGATAAAACGCAATTCTAATAAAAAAGAAGTCACAATTGTGAGTTTATATATTGCAATTTATATTGCAAATTAAATTGTGAGACAGAAACTCGCAATTCTGAAAAAAGTTACAATTGCAAGATAAAACTCGCAATTATGACTTTTCATCAAAATTGCGTTATATCTCGCAATTGTGACTTTTTTCTCAGAATCGGGAGATAAAACGCAATTATAAACTCTGAAACGGCTGTTGGAGTTCTGATATCACTCTAATATTGCACTCTTATCAGCCAATCAGATTTGAGGACCAGAAAGAACTGTTGTATAAATAAATATATATATAGACAACAAGTTGTTCCTAAAGCAGTACTTTTAGCCTTAGCAAGGACGAGTTTCATCCTGAAGTTTAATACCTGGCAAAGAGCACTAAAAGAGCATTATGATGTCGTGAGAGAAGAATTATTTTGGAGAGAGAGATGGATGAATCTCTATATCTCATTGCCTTGGATTAGTGACTTTGCCCTTTGAGCCAGTTCAGGGTCACTTTCATATCGACTGAGCAAATGCTAAAATTCTGCTTGCAATTCAAATCATCTGAACGTGCCCTCGCAGGTTTTTATCGAACTCACCTCAAGAGTTGCATTAATCTCCTGAATCTGCTGAACTAAAATGGATCTGAGCCCAAACCCGCTGCTGAACGCATCAAGCATAAAGACCCGAGCAGAACGGAAAGTGTGTGTCAGAGTCACTTACTGTAGTGGACGGAGAATGTGTGGTGTGTTATTTCAGCTCACAAACACGATTGAGGTCCCTTTGCATGGCCTTTTAGCATCGAGTGCTTTATTGGCAGGTCCGGTAGGACTACACGCACACACACACACACACACACACAAATGTTTCAAACTAGTAGGCATCTGTCAACGAGAAGCAAAAGAGGGGCGTACGTTGTTTTACTCACAGACTTACTGCTGCCCCTGAGGGCCTAACCTAGCCCACACGCAGCTAATCAACAAGGGCTTCGCGTGGGCTTCTTACTCACAGCTAGGCCATTTCACATACGCAAACACACATTCGCAAGAAATTGTCTGTGAGTGATTTATGAACTGACCATATCCAGTTTTATCAATAAAGCCTTCCCTCAGAGAAACAGTGTTTGTGTAACTGTGTGTTCTAGATCACCGATTGCATGCGCCCCCCACAGCATTAGGAAGTTCCCTGGTGTCCTTACTGGAAATGAAATATGTGCATGTCCTCACCAATCGATCGAGTGTTTTAGTCTTTGCTGTTTTCCAAGAATAGACAACAATCAATGAAACATCAAAACATTTAGATGCTACTGTAACGATGGCTCAGTTGCAGGCTTCTCATTTGGAGAGTTTGGCTCTGAATATCATTTGCAGTAATCAAAAAAATCTTTAGCATCACTCTAATAAAACTCTAATAAAGCTGGGTTAAAAACAACCCAGCACTGGGTGAAATACGGACAAATGCGTGATTTTATTTAACTCAACTATTGTTTAAAAATAAATGTATTTCTTGCTTAAATTAACCTAAAATAGGTTGGTAATTTATATTTATTAATATTTTCAATAAATGATCATTTATTAACAAGTTGAATAAAAAATAATTAAATAATATACTTTTTAAAAAGTTCCTTATTAATAAATGTTCACCTTTTGAATATTACTGGTGTCGCTAGTAGTTATGCGTCTGGTTGTACAACCTATTTTGGGTTCATTTTAAGCCAGCCATATAGTAATTTTTAAACTTTAGTTGAGGTAAATAAAACTACCCGGAAGGTAAACATTTAACCCGACCACTGGGTCAAAACAACCCAATCGCTGAGTTTGTCCATATTTCACCCAGTGCTGGGTTGTTTTTAACCGAGCACTTTTTAGCATGCAGGATCATTGTCAGGGTGGGGGACAATCGGAAACATTGCCCCAGGCCCTAAAATGAGGGGGCCCATAGTATGATATACTAAATAGATATAGTATAGTATATAGATACTTTGTGGAGTTCTTCACTGTTTGTACTGGAAATTATTTTATTTTAAATCTTTATTTTATTTTATTTTATTAAAAATTCCAGTCAAACTGTGTGCAAATCCCAGCAAATGAGGGGGTTCCATAATATAATATACAGTTATATTATGTGGAGTTTTCACTGTTTGTACTTTAAATTTTATAGAATATAGATACAGTTTATTCAAATGTTTATTTTATTTTATTTTATTTATTTTATTTAATATTGTTTTATTTTTATTAAATGTTTATTTTATTTTATTTAAATGTTTAGTTTATTTTTTATTAAATGTTTATTTCATTTTATTTTATTTTCCAGTAAAGCTGTGTGCAAAACCAAACAAATGAGGGGGCCCCATAATATAATTGTCACGGCGTCGTATGCGGGGAATGAGGAGTAGTGACGAGGAGATCCAGAACATGCACATTTATTAAATAATCCAAAACTTGAAACAGGAACGGACAGGAACAGCAGGGAATCCAACGCAGAACAACACGAAAAGACTTTACAGACATAGAGAGACAATAATATACTGTTATAGAATATAGATATTGTTTATTAAAATGTTTATTTTTTTTTTTTTCATCTTGTTTTATGTTTTATTAAATGTTTATTTTATTTTATTTTATTAAAAATTCCAGTAAAACTGTGTGCAAAACCCAGCAAATGAGAGGGCCCCATAATATAATATACTGTTATAGAATATAGATACTGTTTATTAAAATGTTTATTTTATTTTTTTTTCATCTTGTTTTATGTTTTATTAAATGTTTATTTTATTTTATTTTATTAAAAATTCCAGTAAAACTGTGTGCAAAACCCAGCAAATGAGGAGGCCCCATAATATAATATACTGTTATAGAATATAGATACTATGTGGGGTTGTTCACTGTTTGTACTGGAAATATTATTATTTTTATTTTATTTTATTTTTTATTAAATGTTTATTTTATTGTATTTTATTTTATTTAAAAAATCCAGTAAAACAATAATAATAAAAAACTGAAATTAAAATATACTGTATAAGAATTAATTATACAATATATCATGAATAAATAATATATTATAAAATGCCTGATAATATATTGTATTATATATATATATATATATATATATATATTAGTTTAAACATTCTAGTACAATGCAATGCAATGCAAGCTCCACAAAGAGATGAAGAGACTGATATAATAAAATGATTCTAAACCTAAACCTACTAAAACTGTCTGATAAAAATAACAGTAATAATAAAAGAATTGGGTAAAAATATATATTTTTTTTATGTTTTGTTTTTTAAATCATCGTTTAAGTATATCAAATGTCACACTGCTGTCACTTTCTGACATGTCATGTCAGTTGCCCGTTAGCACAATTTGACATACCATTTAATATCTGAAGGGCGCATTTTGTCCTGTCAGAGATCTTGATCACATGACTGGGAGACATTTTCACCAGCTTACTGAGCGTATATCATAACAAGGACCTGATCTTGATGAGCTCGGAAACCTTTTACCTGGGGAGCTGAGAGAGCATGCTGTCTTTTTCTTGCTGTCTTCATACGCTCTTGATTTATTACCACACGCTGGTGGTGATGTAACAGCGCCTCAGCAGGTTATACGCGTGTTTGTTTGCCTGTGTATTTGAAGGTGGGGGGTCAACTAAAAACTGCATATTTATGAAGTTCAATTGCAGCCCCACCAGGCGAGGGTGAATCTTTGGCCTTAATTGTGTCTCATAAATATTGATAGCTTAGGATATTTTGGTGTTCCAACACACCCATCTACGCACAAATACTGCAAGTTCCTCACATGTACCTTTCAGAGATGATCTCATCTGATGTTTGGTCAGGTTTCTTGTGCTTTGAAGTTTCAAAATATCATTTTGTGTGTTCCACAGAAGAAATAGAGTCATAATGAAATTTGGGTAAGTAAACGATGACAGATATTTAACCCAGAACCTTTAACCCAAGTTTGCTCGTGAGGAATTAGATTGGATGTCTTTCATTTTGAGAGCCATTTGAGTTGATATTAGTGACAGCAGATGTTTATTTTGCAACAAAGATAAACAAAATGTGCAGTGCACAGCATAAATGAGTACACCCCCTCTGAATAAATGATGAAAATATGTATTTTCTTAAAGATCACTAATATAATTCATAAAAAGATGGCACAGTTGAAATGTATTAAATATATACTTAATAAAAGCCAAAAATATATGCCAATATTTTCTATAAAATAAATAAATTAGCCAATTTTGTTTAAATGAAGGATTGCAGAAATGAGTACACCCTAGATTTAATTCAGCAAATGTATAATATTCTATAGAATGTTCTCCAGAACTTTAAGTATACTGCTCTGACCCTTCTTGGCACTGAATGTACAAGTTCAAGACAAAATGCCACATCTGTCCTGTTTAACTCCTGGAGGACGAGCTCCTAAAATGCCCTTGTCTTTAATGGGGAGTGTTGCTCTACAGAATCCCCCACAGCTGCTCAAGAGTGTTAAGACTAAGTGAAATACATGTCCACTGAAGGATTTTCACCTTGGGAGAATGAATATCTTCACTGACATTTAAAAAAAAAACAACAATGAAGGGAATGAGGAGAGGGTAGTATCTTCTGTTTTAAGTTTTTGTATTACATCACACAGTGGTGTGTGAATTTATAACTCCCTCACACCTTAAGCACTCATAAATCCCTACATAAGAGCTTTACTTTCTCACGGTACTCCTCCTCTAGCAACAGCAGAACATTTTGGATGCTTTTGGATCCGAAATGATTGACTTGGTCTCTTGAGAGCAGAGTATGGATTCCCAGAAGTCTATATTTTGTAAATATGGGCCTTGAAAGAGGTTAAACGAGTTTATTGTGCTTTGGCTACAGTAGATAATTCTACTGGTGACAAGAACCATGCAGGTCACTTTTTTAACTTTCAGGAGGGTGTACTCATTTTTCTAACACATTTTATCACTTTGATAAGAAAATCTTATTTTCCTAAATAACTTTGACATTTTTCTTTGGTAATTGATCAAGCTGGCTTGTTGGAACATTATATCTCCAAAGAACCCTAACGTGTCTTCTAAGTTTTAGAGGGGGTGTACTCATTTATGCTGTGAACTGTAATTATGTGCCAATAGAAGTGACTACCAACAGAAGTGGAGACAGTACAAACTGCTACAACTGCTAACAACTAATAGTACAGCAGCTTGGCGGTATCTTAACTGTACATTTCTTGGAGTCTGTTAAGTGGCTACTAACAGTACATACTTCTTATATAAATGCATTTATTTCCTGCTAATGTGTTATTCACTGACTTTGGGGTTGTTGAAGTCAAATGTCTTCATTTAGCCACAACTTTCTTAAAGCAGAGCTAAAATCAGTCTGTCTCTTATCTAAATCTGAGGTTATTAGATACTGTTACTCTGTCATTGAAATAGTTTTGTTTTGATTGTGACACATGAGGTCATGAGAAGCTCTGGTTCTGCATCAAGTCCAGTGTTTCTCTCATATTCCTCTTCCTTCAACCTTAGTCGGGTTCTCCTGCAGCTGGTGATTTTCCACTCCAGGTGTTTTGTGTCCAGGTTTGGTGCTTTTTGGATGATTAGCTGTGCTTTGGTTGCCATGGAGATGCAGAGTGCTTGAAGAACAGCATACGCTGGTTGGTTCCGTCTTCGCTCTCGACTCTTGATTTCTTTGTAGAATCTTCCAGCTCCTGTGAGGATGCTGCCCAGATGTTTCAGTAAGACGGTTTCTGTTTTGCCTGTGCAAACGTACATGTTTTTCCTCAGCTGTTCAGATTGGCCGTGTGTTCTTTGCGGCTATGCACACATTTACTTTAGCATACATTTACTTCTCTATAAAGTCTCCAGGCTTTGATCAGCAGATCGGAGAAGTTTGCTCAGGGCCTGTGAGGAGACGTTTACTTCATTCTTGATTTTGTCGATGTAGATCCTGGGACAACGGTTGTCACTTTAAAGCGGTTTTACAGCCCTCATGGTGTCCAAACTACTCTCACAACTCCCACACACATTGCAGTTCTGCTGTGGAGAAGTCAGCCTACATCTTTTCAAAGTTTTTTTGACTTGTGTCTGTTGGCAGTCAAATATTTTTTCTGGTCCTTAAACCCCATCTGACAGTCTCTTTGAAAAACTTGCAGATATCTTGTTTTTATTCCACAGATTTTTGCAAAATTCAGAAACCACAAATTGTTGGGTTTTCCTCAGGTTTTAATGTTAAAATGTAAACAGACATGTAATAAGCCGATAGAGAAGTCTTTGCAGAGTGACATCGGGCTGTTACGCAAGTTGAGTTGTGAGCATTGTTTAAGATGTTTAATACGCTTTTACTGTATTTAAATCCATACCATATATTTTCCCTGTGATCAGTGTATAAAATCCAAAAGTACTGCAATACTTCCACATGAGCCTACTAATGTTTAACTTTTTTATGAGCCTAAATGTGTAAACATACAGTGCCTTGCAAAAGTATTCATGTTCTTTCACATTTTAAGTTGCTGCCTTATGTTAAACTGCTTTAAATTACTTTTTTCCCACATCAACCCACACTCCATACACCATAACAGCAAAGAATAAAACAGGTTTTTAACATCTTTGCAAATTTATTAAAAAATAACCTAAATGATTCCGTTGCATAAGTATTCATACCTTTATCTGGGACAGTTGAAATTTAGCTCAGGAGCATTCATATTGCTTATAGATGTTACTACACTTCGAGTAAAGTTAACCTGTGGCAAATTCAATTGAATGGTTATGATTTAGAAAAAAAGGCACAAGCGTCTTAATAGTAGATTTCACAGCTGAAAATGCATATCAGAGCAAAAACCAAGCGCAGAGGTAAAAAAAAAAACTGCCTGTAAAGCTCAGAGACAGGATTGCATCAAACCACACATCTGGGGAAGAGTTCAGAAAAAATTCTGCTGCATTGAAGGTTCACAGAAGCATGTTGTCTCTATTACTCTAAATGGAAGAAGTTTGAAACAACCACAGCTCTTCCTAGAGCTGGCCTCCTGGCCAAACTGAGCAATTTATGGAGAAGGGCCTTGGCTAGAGTGGTGACCAAGAACCTGATGGTCACTGTAGTTGATCTCCATGATCACATATGCAGATGGGAAAAAACTTACAGAAGGACAAACATCACTGCAACACTCCACCGATCTGGGCTTTATGGTAGAGTGTCAAGACTCAATCCTCTCCACATGAAAACACACTTGGAATTTGCAAAAAACCACCTAAAGGACCCTCAGACTGTGAGAAACAAGATTCTCTGGTCTGATGAACCTCAATTCCAAGCATAATGTTTGAAGGAAACCAAGCACTGCTCATCATCTGCAGAGTACTATCCCGAAAGTAAAGTGTGCTGGTATCAGCCTCATGCTGTGGGGCTGTTTTTCAGTGGCAGGGACTGAAGATCTCATCATAGTAGAAGAAAAGCTCAATGCACCAAAATACTGAGATAGGCTTAATGAAAACACAGTACAGAGCATTCTCGGAGTGGGTGGAATCTTCACCTTCCAACAGGGCAATGACCCTAAGCACACAGCAAGAGTGGCTTATAGATAACTCTGTGAATGTCCTTGAGTGGCTCAGCCACAGCCTGGGATTTGATTGGGATGAACCCAATCAAACATTTCTGGAGAAACCTAAAAATGTCTGCCAAACCCCATCAAAGCTTACAGAGCTTGAGAGGTGAAGAAGTGAGGTGAAGAATAGCAGATAATTGCCAAATGTTGATGTGCAAATCTTGTTGCATCATACCCAAAAAGGCTGTAAAGGTGCTTCAGCAAAGTACTAGTTAAGGGTATGAATACTTATGCAATGTACTTATTTCAGTTTAATAAATTAATAAAGTTGTGACAATTCTGTTTTTGCTTTGTCATTATGGTGTATGGAGTGTAGATAGATGTGGAAAAAAGTAATTTAAAACATAAGGCAGCAACATAAAATAAAATGAAGGGGTATGAATACTTTCAGAAGGCACTGTACAGTAAATAATGCTAAAATAGCATCACTTGGCATCTTGGATGCCTCTAGTGTGCACATATTTTTAAGCACAGATACATGCTGTCCACTGTAGATTAGTCATTCTGGAAGTTTCCAGGACCAATTGCGTATGACATCATCGTTTTTGAATCACTGATTCCTGTTACCCTGTATGACTCCAGAATTAAGTGTCTCATTACAGGACGATTTTAAATTGGTCTGTCTCTGTACACCCAGTCCCCACTCATAACGTCTTTTTGTGCCAAAATTGCCGTAAACGCTTCCCCTTGCATTCCTCGTAGATCATTATGTCATATGGTTAATTCCCGCCTGTAGATGTATGTCTTTAGCTTAGTGGGGGGAGGGGAGTGATTGTGTCATAGACTGTCAGCAGCAGACAGTTATTACGCCCAAATGCCCCCATCTACTCTACCGAGATTGAAACTAGCACGGCTAAGTCAAGTGGAACAGAGGGGAGGCAGGAACCAAGAATCTAGAGCAACGGCATGTCGGGGGGAACCTAAAATGAACACACTTGGTGCTGTCATCTCCTTCGAGGGAGTCAATTAAGCAGCACACTCAGTGTTTCACACCCCCCGGTACCCGAGCGTGAATTTGTGTCGCTGTGGCGCACCTCTAGACGATGTGACAACACGCTGGAGAGAACGGCCCATGGTCCAGATACGCATCTGTAATTATGCGCCTTAGAGAATACTCCAGAAAGAGAAGGAGATATTCCAAGCAAGATATTAAACAAACATTAAGAGAAAGATTATATACACTGGAACAAATTATATTTAATTAGATTCATGTTTCACATGTTTATGGTTGATATGATTTTTAAACCTCAGGCAATACTGTAATTACCTTTTATTGTGTTTGGTAGTGTGTTGCTATGCATGTTTTACTGTCAGCAGTTAATGATATCTGTCTTTCTGCCTCTGTCTCTTTCTCCCTGTAGGAAACTAATGAGCAAATCGCAATAGAAGCGCATGTTGCACTAACATCAGGATGAAGTTCTTCACCGCTCAGTGTCAGCAGGCCTCTTCTGCGCTCCAGTGAGGAAACGCACACCCTCGCTTCCGCAAAGCCGCTAACTTCGGAGTCACCGGGGATCCCGAAACTCTTCACTCTCGTCTGTTTCATATCCATCACCCATCGCTGGGGCGCCGCTCACCCCAGCCGAAGCATGTCATCGGTGGGCGTTGCACGATCGCGGCGGGAGACGGCCCGCTCCTGCCCGCGTCGCATATCTGACACTTGCCTGGTGTGGCTGCTAGGCTTGGCACTGCGCCTGGCGCTGTCCTCCTGCCAGCGGGCAGACCTCACCGCCGCCAAGTACCCTATGGTCACCACAGGCTATGGGAAGCTTCGGGGCGTACGCAAGGAGCTGAACAATGAGATTCTGGGTCCGGTCGAGCAGTACTTGGGCGTCCCCTATGCCACCCCGCCAGTAGGCGAGAGGCGCTTCCAGCCCCCGGAGGCACCAGGCTCCTGGCAGGAGATCCGTAACGCTACCCAGTTTGCACCAGTGTGCCCACAGAACATCCACGGGGTGCTGCCAGAGATCATGCTTCCCGTATGGTTCACCGATAACCTGGATGCTGCCGCGGCTTATGTACAGAACCAGAGCGAGGACTGCCTTTACCTCAACGTCTACGTTCCCACAGAGGACGGTAAGTTTCAGAAGCCAGGTTAATCTGTGGTACATTTGTTTCATTCATGTTGATTCTCACTCACCCACCCAAAAAAACATAGCATGTTCATCCTCTTTAGCCCAGTTCTGTTAACTGGGGGACTAATCACCTGCATTCATCTTGAATGATTCTGTCCTTTTCCAGAGCTTATTGTAGTGGTGTGGGGTACAGAGAGATTATGGGACATAAAACAGAGGATTCAATCTCATTTGCAACCATTACACCGCAAAAAAAGACAATTTCTTCATAACCTGTTCTCCGGATTACCTTAGGATCCTTCTCTTTTTGTTCTCCCTTAAAAAAAGCTAATATGTTGCTTGTGATCACTTATGGGGTTTAAGTTAGATTACATGCATACAAAACGGTAGCTGCCAGAGCCAAAAAGAGCAAGAACTCCTGCAAGTGCAGGAGATATTTAACTTGCTCCAGTCAGTGATTGTTACTGAAACTGCACAGGCAACAATCTGAGCATGTGCTAAAGTCTCTGATAAATGGGCCTCACTGCAGTTTGTAAATGGGTTGTGCAGAGACTGCTGGGTAATGTCTCACTGTGCCAGCTCTCGAAATGGGTTGTCATAGTCATGGGAGTGTGGCAGGCAATGCATGTTTGTTTGAGAGATGAAAGCTCTTCAATGATGAAACCATATACACAGGAGGTCTTTTAATGCTAATAGCACTTTTGCGTTTTAGCAACTCTGTGTACTCTTTGAGTGTGTTAATGTGCCTGTCCATTACAGTGAGTCAGTAAATCAGTCTTCCTTAATTTGTAGATATACATTCACTAAGTGCGGTAGATTACAGTTGGATGATGCATCCATTGCAGGAGCAACTCTAGAGTTTCAGTCTTCGAGCAGCTCAAATGATGTGGTTGAGAATAATACTTTTTCTTTTTTGGGGGGTGGGGGGTGTCCTGTAGCGAATCAATGCATTTTTGTAAGAAAAATATTTCTGAGCGGATGATGTAAGACGTTGGCATTGCACATGCACTGGTGAGTCTCACACAAACCAACGTTTGTTTACAGAAGCAAAGGAAGCAAAGTTTCCTTACTTTAGCAAAGGAAAACCAGTCTTCCCTTGGTTTATATCGAAATCCTCCAACATTCTTCTTTACAATCCTCGCTTCGTGCTTTCACGACCATTGTTTTGTTTTGGTCTCTCCCCTGGGCTTCCTTGTTCAACACTTCCGAGTGGTGCATTAGCAATGCCGACATCCTACGTCATCTGCCCGGAGCTACTTTCGTGTATGACCAGTTAAATATGGATATTTTTTATGGAGGCCTTTATTTAGCCCCCCGGAGCCACGCAAGGTACTTTTTATTATGGATGGATGCACTTTGTTGGACTTGTTTTGGACTGATGAAGTGAAACACCCCTCTATGCCATTCTAAAGCTTGGAAGTGCCAGGATAATTTTTAATATAACACAGATTAGATTCGTCATATACACCATACATCAAGTCATATACACCCAGGAGTAAATAATGCCTGGAGTAAATAATGGGCTAATTTTAATTTTTGGGTGAACTATCCTTTTAAAGGGCAACATTTGCACAGCATCGTCTTTTAGTTTCAATCTTTTAGAAAATCCCACATCGAATTGTGTCGCTCCAGCTACTAGCGTAACCTTGGTTCCCTGAGATTAGGGAAAGAGACTATGGGTAATTGTAAACGAATCTGTTGTAAAATGAGACTAACAACAAAGTTCTGAGTTCTGAAACTTACAGGATGTTTTTATAGTACAATGACAAAGATCAAGAGAATTTTGGTTTCTCAGTTCATGATCGCTTTAAATTTATGGGGCTTTTTTGTTCATTTTGGTGGCATTTTTGCCACAAGCCCTTGTTAATTTTCAACCCTGGTGAGCATGTAGGAAAAACTTCTGCTGCACATGTAACGTGTAAAATAACCTCCATATATAGTATACATGACATCGCCCCATAGCAGATCTATACAGGTGGAGCTGGGGAAGGTGGAGGGTTTTTAAAGTGTGCTGCAACTGCTACAGCAAGCTCTAGCCAAGTATCTGAATGTTGTGCAGCAAGCTCATTGGCTGCTGGTGCGAAAGCAACCAATTAGCTGTGCCATGTGAATAATCGTGTGATTATATCAGATTGAGTTAGAACCAGACTGCACCATCTAGAGTTTCATGACAGAACTTGTAGAAAGTGGACAGATTGTCAAAATAAAGTGTTGCAGATTGTCAAGTATATCTAAATCAGGCAACATGTTTGTTTGCTTTTTTGGCACAGAGAGCATACTGAAGAAAAATGGAGCTTAGTTATTATTGCTCAATTCTCAACACAACTGAGTGCTACATTTTGCTCATTTAAGTATGAGTAACGTATTTGATTTCTGAAGTCTCCATTTGCTCCTTATTTAATCTGGTTACTGTCTAGGAGAAGAAATAGCAACATTAAAATAACAAGTGTGTGCCATTTCTTTCCTATCAGCTTTCAGCTGTAGATGCACATGTGAAAACCATAAACAAGAATGAATGAGATATGTAATTAGTGAGTAATCTGAATCTAAGAGAATTTTCACACATTAAACTTGGAAACATCCAAAAGTCCATGTGTTATTTACACACAAGTTCAAAGAATCAACTTCTGTGAACAGAAATAGATTTTTCCCTAATAAGACATAATAAGCAAATCTGGGCCACAAAACAAGAGAAGATATTTTTTCATAATTAAGAAGATGAATTGCATGTACACACAAGGGAATCTATGAATGTGTTTTATGTGCATATAGTTCCAGTGTTTTGTTTTTTTTTACAGACAGCAATGCAGTGGATCTGCAGTACACATGCAAACAAATGACCTCATTGAAAGAGTATAAATTCTTCCGATGTGACTTCAACTGCCTTTGCAGTGTTAAGACGGGCCTACAAAACTCAAAAAAACACCCAAACCCTCTTGTTCACAGCAACCCAGAAAACAGTTCCTCCACAGTAAGTGATTAATGCATCTGACAGTGTTGTGGAGGTGTACACGCTCTCCACACTCATCGCTTCCCATGTTTATGGGTGCCAAGCGCTGCTGCGTTGCTAGTGAGTCTTATCAGAAAATCGTCCAGCACACACTCACTGACGGGGATTCCTACACAGTCACTGCGCTGAGAATCATTCACAGGTTTGGGAGGGATTTAATGGATCTGGACTTGGCGCTTTCACTCCGTTTCAGTTTAACATTTGGTGGGTGTTTAGTGTAGGACTTTTGGACATGTTGGTGGGGATGCGAGTGTAGTTTACTGCCAAACGATTAGAAGGAACTGTAATTATCTCATCTATCTCTCCCTCTCACTCATTCGCTCTCTGTTTCTCAGGCATTTTCAAACTTTTTGGAGAACCCACAAATATGATGAACCTCTCCTTCCTAAAGTCCACAAATGCTGAGTGTTAAAAATTAGAATGCATGATATATTAGAATTAGCATTCTACTAAAAATATTGTAATTACTACAATTTATTATATTATTTCGAAATATTCACTCAGCATTCATTTCTAATTCTAAATTGGCAATATGCATTGCATAGACAGATAGATAGATAGACAAGATAGCATCTTCTCACCTCTAATCTTCTCTTGTATTAGAACATAAAAGTGATCGCCCTCTATGAATTTGAAATTGAACTAATTAAACAAATCAGCCACAATTAGTTTAGTCAGTTAATGTGATTAATGCTTAATTGGAAATGCTAATTCTATGCTACGTCCAGTTTAACAGGCAGTATTGTTTCACTTTTATTGCAATGCTTGCTAGGCTGCATCATATTGATATTCCTAAATATTTCAGGAGGAATTCTCACACAGTTATTTGCGGCTGCTGATAGTGCTGTTTATTTGCTCACTCTGTTTACTTTGTTTAGCACCAGATGAGAGAAATGTTTGGTTTGTCAGTCTATTTTTATCCGTCTCTTCCCATTTCTGCAATTTCAGCTCAGATCGCTTAATGTACAGACTTCATGCAAATTTGTTGAGTGAGTTTAAAAAGAATAGTTCACCTAAAAATTGAAATTTAACTCATGATTTACTCACCCTCAAGATGTGTATGACTTTCTTCTTTCAGACAAATACAATCGAAGTTATATTAAAAAATGTCTTGGCTCTTCCAAGCTTTATAATGGCAGTGAATGGGTGTTGAGATTTTGAAGTCCAATAAAGTGCATCCATCCATCCTAAAAAGTACTCCACATAGCTCCGGGAGGTTAATAAAGGCCTTCTGAAGTAAATCAATGCATTTTTGTAAAAAACAATATCCGATCTCTAGCGGAGGCTAGAGATTACGGGTTATAAAGTTTTAAATATGGATATTTTTCCTACAAAAATGCATCGAGTCACTGCAGAAGGCCTTTGTTAACCCCCTGGAGCAGTGTGGAGTACTTTTTATGATGGATTTATGCACTTTTATTGGACTTCATCCATCCAACATTATCTTAAACCCCATTCACTGTTATTATGAAGCTTGGAAGAGCCAGGACATTTTTTAATATTACTTAGATTGTATTCGTCTGAAAGAAGACATATATATCAAGGATGGCTTGAGGTGTAAGTAAATCATGGGGTCATTTTCACAAGTTATGACGAGGTTTTTTTAGTCATTTTATTACAAATCTTTAATCTTTTCTGCACATTGCACTTTCAAAATCTAACCAAAAGCAATCATATATTTTATTCATTAAATGTATTTGCATACCAAATTGCATTTTTCATTTTTTTTTCTCTTTACCCTGCAAAGACAGCATTGACAACATTGACAACAAAGACAACATTACATGTGTTGATTCTAATGTGCAGCCGGCAGAAAACAAGACTGAGTGTCACGACAAAGCCAGCGTTTAAGGAGCTTGCAATGTGACATTTCATTTACACCGAACCAAAGCACAAACCTATAGTAAATTCACCAAAAAAATGTAACACTATTCATTCCCTGCCATACAACCACTAGTATTTCCTACAGGCATGTGGCATTTGACTCTGAAAAAACGTGACGTGCAACTGTGCTTCAAAAACAGAGGTGGGGCCTTTTCTCGGTCACGTCGGGGGAAATTTGATTTCACCCAGACATGTTTCGTCAAGCAGATTGAAGCGTAACGCTCACTTCTCTTCATTCAAGGCTGCGCGCCAAATAAAAAATCCCTTTAATACAATCAATAAGGTGCGCAGCTATAAAAAAAGAATGGTAACAGTTCAATAGTCAGTTGAAGCTTGAAAGCATTATATAAATGTAGATTCGCTTAGCGAATTAACTGTAGGTTGGGAGAATGTTGCGTTTGGGGTGTCATGATGTTGGTGAAGGTAAATAAATAAATAACCAGTAAGTCGACACTGCAGAAGAACTATGGTGTCAATAGCTTTCGTTGCAAGAACAAACCTCAAACAAATGCTGCTATTTCTGCCATCCTAGCAGCCCTTGATCGGGTGAAAATTGGATCAGGATTCTTCTGCAGGGGAACGAGAAATGGAGAGAAAGAAACAGAGAGGCAGCAAGGGAGAGAGTGTGTACATAAGATGCATACGCTCCTATTGTCTTCTCATTCTCCTCTAATTGGCACAAATATATAAGATTTGCTTTATTGTTTGTTTGAAAGGAGAGGTTTCTGCCGCTGTGGGTCTGCTGGGAAGGCTGCGTGTGATAGAGATGCTGAATTATGGCCCGCGCTGATCAATATTCAATCGATGCTGGTGATTGATGACCCGGCCGTGACACGCAAGCATACACGCACTGGCCATGCTCCATTCTAATGAAGGGTTTTGCAAAAAATACACTCAGTATTGTACCAAATATCTTGAAATTATATCCCAATGAATGTCACAGCAGTTTTATAGAGAAGGCATTTCTGATATAATGGCAAGAAATTGGTTGTATCTACAGTTAGAGATCAGGTTTCAATTTAAAAAACAATCCAGGAAAGATGGACAAATTGCAAATTAGATCTCTTTGAAGATGCACTCAGTAATTTAAAATAAATTGATGTACACAGTCATATCAGTATCCAAATGAAAGCTAAAATAATTCACTTGTCAAAGAAACAGCTTTTTTTTTTTTTTTAAATCATGCAAAACATTATTTTTGAAAATATAATATTACTGATGGATAAATGTTATTAATGCACCCGCATTGATAGATGGGCTAAAAGTTAATTTTAGACCCTGCACCAGTTATTATAATAGATAAATAGGAATTTGACTATTGAAAAGATTTTAATGCATCTAACTATTTTAAAACCAAACTGTTGTATTGCTAAAATCAATATATTCCACTCACATTCTTATTAGTTTTATGTCACTACTATACAGCAGGGGAGGAGGCAGTGTCTCCTCAAAATATTTGACGTGAAAAAATTTGTAGTTAATAAAAACAATGCTAATATTACAAAATATAACATTTAAAAGAAACATTGTCCAACAGCGACACCAGCAGGTAAAGTTATAGCGGGAGTCCGCTTTTCTCTCGCCAGACCCCCTAATGCGTGCAGTGAGTTTGGTGGAAGGGTAATTGAGAATGAATAGGGGAAAGTCACGGTATGATTGGATATAACTGGTAATGATTGGCTGTGATTGGTTCATGTGATAAATCTAGCCTCCTGTGTTTGTGCATGTTATGTGTTCGCAAATCAGACTGAATTAACAATATAATGCCGTTAACGGGAAGACTAATTTTAAAACAGTATTTTAAAATGCTGATGATACAGATGTCTTATTTGCTTCTATTTTTATTTTTTCCCAGTGACGTTATTAAAATGAATATGGATTCTTGTATAGAAATTAATAGAAGTTGTAACTTTTATGATTGTGGTTATAACAATTGAAATTCTGTCTTTTATATAAATGAGACAATCACCAGTTAGTTTACTCTAGAATGCATTAGCACACACATTAGCTGGACCAGCCTGAAAATAGTCGTTTTTAGCTTTTAAAGGGCTTGTGCCTATTTCCCACAAGTTGATGTGATTCTTTAGAGTCTTAATGAGAAGTCTATAACAGACTTTGGTTAAAATTTCTCAATGGTATTGTAAAAAGCCCTTTTTACCTTGCCAAAATCAACCCTTTGTAGAGAAAGTTCTGTTGCATTTGCCTTTAAATGCTAATGAGCTCTGCTCAACCTGCCCCTCTCTTCTACGAGGTGACGAGCCGTTCTGTTTACTAGTAGCTGTATTTAGCCACAAAACTTGCTAACCAGCTCATTTTTAAGAAAGGTGATTTGCAAAGATGCATAAAAAACCCTTATACTCGATTTTGCTGTAGGTGAAGCTGGATCAAGAATGATTTGTGTGAACACAGACGCATTTATGTAGATCGCCGGGCGCATTTCTTTCTAAAGCGAAAGTAATGTTAATCCTCTGCGTCTTCAGCGGCTCAGATGTCTTGAGTAAATGACGACTGCTATGTTACTACATTATTACATCCAACAATAAAACACCTCAATTGCTCAATCAGAGACATTACTGTCTTCCCAGTCAGGGCGGGTCTAAGGTAAGACGGTCTTGTCAATCAACTATTGTGGGAGCAGCCTTGGACAAGAAGCTGAGAATAGCTTGATTTGAAAAAGTGGATATTTTATCATTATAGGGTGGTTGTGTACATACACTGCCAACACACATTTATGTTCAAACAACATGCAAAAGTGAGTTTTGCATCCGATGCCCCCTTTAATGCTAAATAGGCTATTTTTATTATTATGCTGTTGTCAGATTTTATTGTTTGTTATTGAAACATAATCTTTACAAGCAGTTTAGCAGATTTCGGTCTTTCTACACTGTACAGCTACTAGAGAATAGGTGCCTGGGGCTGTTATCAAGATGGCCGCCGAGTGAACTGACTTTGCCTAAAAGGGACAGGGATTTTAAGGGAAACATCTAAAACAATGTTAATGCATAACTAAGAGCAAATCTGGAGCAGCCTCTGGAAAAAAAGAAGTGAATGTTAAAATTTGAATGTTATGATAGCTGCGGATCAGCTTTATTTCACCTCAGTGTTGAACAATAAACTCATGCTGTTCACTAACAAACACTGTTTCGCAACCATGCAGCTGTTCAGAAAAGCAAAATCCAGAATACTGCATTCATGCAGCTTCTGAGTGAGTGTGTGTGTGTGTGTGTGTATTCATACAATGTGACAGGATCAAATGTGTTTGTATTTGTCTAGTCAGTGGAATGTTTTGAACCCAAGCCCAGGGCAGATCAGATATCAGTTATATTGATGTGTTTGGCCGCAGCCGTGTTGTGTGTGGTGGTTTCAGAGCTGTGACACCGTCCACCTCCCCACAGTGCACAACAGCTGGCAAACCTACGAAATACACATCTGCAACACGGCACAGACACCCGTATAAACCCATACATATGTGCCTAAAGCCACTTTGCCGCAATCATATCATGTAGGGTGACGTGCACACACACATAGTGTAAACAGTCATTTCTTACTTGGACAAGGGTTGTAACCAATGCTGTGGATCATGACAATCCCCTGCAGGCAATTCTCCCATTATACTGTCTCCTTCTCTCTCTTTCTCCCATATTTTTCTTTTCCCCCTTAAGTACAGTACAGTTCAGCTGCATACGAAAATTTGTCTTGCTGTTTTCCCTATCGGATCACTCCAAACAACTGCAGGCAATTCACTGAGAATTAATTGTGGCCACTGATAGCGGCACTTGTTTGCACGCTCTGTTTGTTATTGTACCGCCCGAGACGTATTGTTAAAACTAAACAAGTTGCGCAAATCAGGTAACAGCGCAATTGTGTAACAAAATCTGTGCTGAATGCAGTTTGCATGATGCAGTTTCCACTTTTGTGGGTTGATTCTGAGCTCTTGAAAGTGGAGGACGCAGCATGGCTGCTACACACACCAAAAATTTGGTTCTTCAGCAGTTCTTTTGGGTCGTTGAGGTGCTATATAGCACCCCTGCCATACAAAGAACCCCTGTATAGTTCTTTACAGGTTCTCTAACTCCATCTTAGTCTCTTAGTTTAGTTGGGGAAAGGAAAAAAACGACATTAAAATACAGTGTATTTTTTCCCACCATTTAAGGAAGTATTCCAGGGCACACAAGACTTTTTGACCTCAGAAAAGCTTAAAATTGATTCAAAACAGCTTTTGCCATTGTAGCAAATTCCCATTCATAGCAAACATGAGAGTGGAGGAATGCTAAAATCTAAGAAGGAGAATGGGGTTCCCCTTATGGTTCTAGATAGCACTATTTGACAAAGGTGCTGCTTTAGCAGCTTTAAAGAAAGGTGCTATAGCACTTAAAGTGTTTTCCCTATGATTATAAGCCAATGAGCCACTTTAAGTGCTATTTCACAACATTTTTGTTTAGAGTGTAGGTGGTTTGCTATTTATTTATATTTTTCTCAAGTCAAATCTCACAGAAGCTCACATTTCACTCCAAAATCAAAAGGAAAAGACACAGTTGAGGTCAAAAGTTTACAAACACCTTGCAGAATCTGCAAAATGTTAATTATTTTACCACAATCTTACAAAATGCATATATATAGTTCAAAAGAGAAAATAATATTTATTTATAAAAACGAATTTATAAAAATGACCCTGTTCAAAAGTTCAAATTCTTGATTCTTAATACTGTGTGTTGTTACCTAAATGATCCACAGCTGCTTTTTTGTTCAGTAATAGTTGTTCATGAGTCCATTGTTTGTCCTGAACAGTTAAACTGCCTGCTGTTCTTCATAAAAAATCCTTTAGGTCCCACTTATTCTTTGGTTTTTCAGCATTTTTGTGTATTTGAACCCTTTCCAACAATGACTGTATGATTCTGAGATCCATCTTTTCACGCTGAGGACAACTGACGGACTCATATGCAACTATTACAGAAGGTTAATTTGCTTAATGTTTCTCCAGAAAGAAAACCCAATGCACTGAGTGAAGCTGGAGGGTGTAAACTTAAATTATTTTGTCCTCTGGGAAACATGTAACTACCTTCTGTAGCTTCTGAAGGGCAGCACTAAATGAAAAAAAAAAAAAAAAGTTTAGGCAAAACAAGAAAAATGTATACTTCATTCTGTTCAAAAGTTTTCACCCCCCGGCTCTTAATGCATCGTGTTTCCTTCTGGAGCATCAGTGAGCGCTTAAACCTTCTGTAATAGTTGCATATGAGTCCCTCAGTTGTCCTCAGTGTGAAAAGATGGATCTCAGAATGATACAGTCATTGTTGGAAAGGGTTCAAATACACAAAAAAAAAAACACACACACACAGCTGTGGATCATTCAGGTAACAACACAGTATTAAGAATCAAGCGTATGTAAACTTTTGAAAGGGGTCATTTTTATAAATTCAACTATTATTTTCTCTTGTGGGCTATATGTAAATGTCTTTTTTGTGAAATATCTTATTCAGGTCAGTACTAAATAAAAAAAATAACATGCATTTTGTACGATCCCCCTTTTTTGGTAGAATAATTAACATTTTGCAGATTCTGCAAGGTGTATGTAAACTTTTGACCTTAACTGTATATATATAGTGCCGTTCAAAAGTTTGGGGTCAGTACTTTTTTTTAAATAAAAAAAACAAAAAGAAAGAAAGAAAAACAGTAATATTGTGAAATATTATTTCAATGTAAAATAACTGTTTCTATGTGAATATATTTGAAACATAATTTATACCTGTGATGCAAAGCTGAACATTCAGCATCATTACTTCAGTCTTCAGTGTCACATGATCCTTCAGAAATCATTCTAATACGCTAATTTATTATCAGTGTTGAAAACAGTTGTGCTGTTTAATATTTAGTTGAAACCTGTGATATTTTTTTAGGATTCTTTAATAAATAAAAAGTTTAAAAGAACAGCTTTTATTTAAAATAGAAATATTTATAACAATATGAACTACCATTTAAAAGTTTGTGGTCAGTATTTTTATTCGTTCTTTTTTTGAAAGAAATTAATACTTTTATTCACCAAGGATGATCACCAAAGAAGTGATAGCGAAGTCTTATATTGTTAGAAAAGATTTCTATTTTGAATAAATGCTGTTATTTTTACCTTTTATTCATCAAAGAATCCTGAAAAAAAGAATCAGAGGTTCCAAAAAATATTAAGCAGGACAACTGTTTCCAAAATTGATAATGAAAGTAATAAATCAGCATATTAAAATGATTTGTAAAGGATCATGTGACACTGAAGACTGGAGTAACGGTTGAAGAAAATTCAGCATTGCATCACAGGAATAAATTATATTTTTGAAATATTTTTTTATTGTTGTAAGATTTCACCCCTATATTCTTGCCTCTATATATGACTTTCTCTCCTTTAACCTGTTTTATTGTGTGTCAGGCAAAAAGTCAGATAACTAATAGTTATAGCATCTCTCTTCCAACCATATGAGGTATCAATTATGTCTGTAGCACAAACGATGAAGGATGCATCACAAACCAAAGTTCAGTTTTTATCGCTAGGGGTTTATTTTGAATCCCTGACCCTAAGTATGAGCAATAGCAGTTCCGTTTGCCGTAGCACGTACCGCTAACAACATGGCAGCCTCTCTTTTACAGTGAAAGGTCTATTAGAGCCAACAGCTCTACACAGATGCACACACATCTTTTATCTCCAGCTGTGCTCTGTGTGGGAAGGCAGCTGTGTTCTCGTCTAGCCAACTGTGTTAGTCCCTGCCATAGTTCTGCCTCCGCCAAACACCCAGAATCCTCCATTTTTATTACCGGTTCGACGAGCGTTTACCGTCCGTACGCTTTATTAAAAGCTATATTTCAGAGCACAGCGTGATGCAGCAGACGCAGACAGCTCACCAGAGAGAAAGAGTGAACGAGAGATAGATAGAGCGCGACAGGAGAGAGAGAGAAAGAGGAAGAGAAGGATGACACTTGTTTGAGTGGGAGCAGCTGGGAGATTGCTAGCAGTAACTGAAGGTTTATGTCATGGAGATATGGACAGTCTTCTTCTCACTCGCCCACAGGCACCGAACGGCAAAGAAACACGGCTCCGCGCGCTCATACGCACACGCGTGCTCGATGACCTCATTTACAAGGAGCTCTTGGAGACGATTACAACGGTGATTCGTCCCTCTCCTGAAATTTCACTGAAAAACTGGCCATTACATCATGTCACTTGAGGCTGCGCTCACCTCCTTACTGGGTGACTTTAAAAACAACATGAAATGGTATCCGCAACCCATTTCGCTCCTGTAATGTGACATTTTTCAGTGAAACAGACTGTTTAGCGGGAATGGTGATGTAAGCTGCGGCTTGATTGTATCCATTTGGATTTGATTGGATGCTGAAAAGTGGGCTATTATATTACAGCTAATATTGTTTTCCATATTCACACGGTTTTGTTTACATCCAAGGGTGTTTATATCATAATACCTTGAAAAAGAACCAATTCTTTTTCATTTATATCATGCATATTACTAGCATATTGGCTGTTTATTATTGCTTATAAATCACATATTAAAGGAGAAGTCCACTTCCAAAACAAAGATTCACATATAATGTACTCACCCCCTTGTCATCCAAGATGTTCATGTCTTTCTTTCTTCAGTCGTAAAGAAATTATGTTTTTTGAGGAAAACATTTCTGCATTTTTCTCCATGTAATGGACTGGCATGGTGCCCCGATTTTGAACTTTCAAAAGGCAGTTTAAATGCGGCTTCAAACAATCCCAAATGTGGTTATAAACAATCCCAGCCGAGGAAGAAGGGTCTTATCTAACGAAATGATCGGTTATTTTCATTAAAGGGGTGCTGTTATACTTTTTCACTTTTTAAACTGTAGTCCGTGTGTGGTGTCTTTGGGTATAAAAAAAGATCTACAAAGTTACAAATCTCAAAGTCCACTCCAAAAAGATATAGTTTGTTTTTAAAAAAATCCCTTTTCAAGAACTACAACGAATGGCTCCTTTGGACTACAGTGTTTGTTTTCCGCATGCAATGATGTGACAACTAACTTTAGCAATGCAGCACGGAGAACCGCTTCAACGAGCCGCAGCGCGGCGGGTATAAATGCAAGCATTGACTAGAGTGGCCACTTCTGAGCTCTGGTTTCTGCGTCGGAGCCGTAACGTGCCGCAGACGTGTGCAATGTGTGGTGTATCTATTCATCATACAGTGTAGATAGCTTCACTAATAACACGAGTGTTTTATAAAAAAGCATAAACTTGCACTAGAATAGGCTAGGCTGATCAGTAATAATGTTCTGTGATAATGTTAGGCAGATTTTAGCCTTATGCTGGAGCTGGTTTCAGGCAATGAAACTTAAGTATGTAAATAATTAAATACATTAGCACGATAATATCATGTATTGGCGATCTTGCAGGCTGATGATAGGATCCAACACTACTGTAGCGTATTATTTACTCATAGACAGGTGTTTCTCCTCATCAGTCCAAAACAAGTCCAATAATATGCATCCATCCATAATAAAAAGTGCCTCACACAGCTCTGGGGGGAAATAAAGGCCTCCTGTAGCAAATCGATGTGTTTTTGTAAGAAAAATATCCATAGTTAAAACATAAGAATCACTTTAATCTAGCTCGCGCTAACTGTTGTACACGGAACTTGCTTCTTCTTTTACAAGGGGCGTGGCAGTACTGAAATACCGTCTAAGCTGTTCGCCAGTTGCAACACAGTGGGACAGCTAACCAATCACAACACATTCCGTTTTTCGGAAGGCGGGCTTTCATTAAATTCGGAACTAATCAAGCCTTATGTGCCAGGCTGGCTGTGCCAGGCTTATCACTAGGAAAGCAGTGAAGTCTTACATCGCTTGAAAATTACAACCAAAAGCCGCATAATGTGGCATTGTGTCAGTATTTTATTTTCCAAGTTTTGTTGTGGTAAAAATAGCAACAGGTAGTGCCAGTAGCTCACTTAGTGCAACCATTTCACATCATCAAAATAATGGCACCCCCATAGTCCAAAATATGTATAAAATGATGTGGATTTTTTAAATTACTTAAATCTTTTAAGGGTTTTCTACTACATATTTCAGTAAGAGACAATTTACATCATATTAAGCCATACAGGTCTTAATACCCTTTCAAATAAAGTGTGACCAAAATGTATATATATATATATATATATATATATATTTATATATATATTGAACATTGAACAGTGGTGTATGTGTTTTGAAATGTGTCATCTTTGCTTATGGCTGCTCAGTTTTGCACATAATAGTTTTGAGCCATTCACCAAGCCCTTCAAAAAAGCACAATATGTAAGATTTTTGGATTAAAATATCCCCAAACCACTAGAACAGTATTATATATTTTGTTGACTTGTGCACTTACATTATCCCACATATTTCCAAGAACATTTAAATCCAGAGAAATAAGCAATTTTAACTAGTGGCCCATCCCTTGTCATTTTGTTGCCTGCGAGTGATGTCACACTCTCGATTTCCAGTTTTATATTGTTGAAAACGTTTAAACACCCAAGATGCTTTAATTTGTTATGCATTTTATTACACAGGTGACAAATTAACAGGCGCCCTGTAGCTGTGAAAATTACATACTGTGCCTTTAAAATAATTACAGTGCCTTGCAAAAGTATTCATACCTCTTAATTTTTTGATGTTTTGTTATGTTGCAGGCTTATGTTAAACTGCTTTAAATGACTTTTTTCCACATCAGTCTACATTCCATACACCATAATGACAAAGCAAAAAACAGGTTTGTAACAACTTAGCAAATTTATTAGAAATAAAAAACTGAAATGATTCCATTGCATAAGTATTCATACCTTTTTCTGGGACACTTGAAATTTAGCTCAGGAGCATTCAGATTGCTTGTAGATGTTACTACACTTCGAGTGGAGTTAAACTGTGGCAGATTAATTTAAATTAGTATGATTTGGAAAGGCACATGCGTCTCAGAAAAGGTCTAACAGCTGAAAATGCATATCAGAGCAAAAACCAACTCCTGAGGTCAAAATAACTGCCTATAGAGCTCAGAAACAGGATTGTGTCAAGGTACAGATCTGAGGAAGTGTTCAGAAAAAAATTCTGCTGCATTGAAGGTTCACAGAAGCATGTAGTCTCCATTATCCAGCTTAGAACAACCACAGTTCACTCTACTTGATCATATATGCAGATGGAGGATACTTACAGAAGGACAGACATCACTGCAACACTCCACCAATCTGGTCTTTATGGCAGTGCGGCCAAACTCAATCCTCTACTCAGAAGACACATGAAAACCCACTTGGAATTTGCAAAAGAGCATTTAAAGGCCCCTTAGACTGCGAGAAACAAGATTCTCTGACCTGATGAACCTCAATTCCAAGCAGTACGTTTGAAGGAAACCAAGCACTGCTCATCACCTGCAGAGTACCATCCTAAGTGTGCTGGTAGCAGCCTTATGCTGTGGGTTTTTTTTTTCCTTCCAGCCGCAGGGACTGAGTGAAGAAAAGCTTAAAATATTGAGATAGCCTTAATAAAAACCCAGTCCAGAGCATTCAGAACCTCAGACTGGGCAGAATGTTCACCTTCCAACAGGACAATGACCCTAAGCTCACAGCAAGAGTGGCTTATAGACAACTCTTTGAATGTCCTTGAGTGGCCCAGCCAGAGTCTTGGCTTGAACGCAATCAAAAATTTCTGGAGAAACCTGAAAACATCTGCCAGCCCCCATCCAAGCTGACAGAGCTTGAGACCTGAAGAGGTGAGGAGAAGAATGGCAGATAATTGCCAAATGCAGATGTGCAAAACTTGTCGCATCATACCCAAAAAGACTTGAGGCTGTAAAGGTGCTTCAACTCAGTACTAAGTTAAGGGTATGAATATTTATGCAATGTACTTATTTCAGTGTTTTATTTTTAATAAATTTGCAAAGTTGTCCCAAATCTGTTATGTGCTTTGTTATTATGGTGTATGAGTATATGAGTGTAGATTAATGTGGAAAAAAGTAATTTAAAGCAGTTTAATATAAGGCTGCAACACAGCAAAACATGAAAAAATGAAGGGGTATGAATACTTTTGCAAGGCACTGTATGTGTTGCTTAAAAAAACAAAAATACACAGCTGCAAGGATGATGTCATTTTGTAGGCCAGCCAGGAAATTAGCATAGCTTCCAGGAAGTTAGCTTTGGTCTTTGAAATATTGCTGAAAATAAACTTTGTGACCAACCAAAAGTTAATGATCCTTACACATTTTGTTAATCGAGATTATCCAGATTATCAACAAGATCCAAGATTATACACAAGTAAAAACATGATGTTAGGCTAAAAACAGACTACACCACAGTCACATGACTTCACCGTCACTATCACATATGTAAAATCTACAAGTTAGAAAGTTTGAGTTTAAATAGTTTGCAAGACTGTGAGTTTAAACACAAAGAGGCTGTAAAATCAGACTAGAGTTTTCCTGTTCGGCGTGATGATATTTAATGTCCCTGACAACCTCCGTAGTCCCACAATTTGCGCTTAACTGGTTTGGGAAAAAAATAACGTGATTAGCATGTCACGCATCAATTTCATTTTGAAGGTGTCCAGACAAATTACTTCCTGGAGGCTTGATGTGTCACGCCTGGTTAGGACACTGTTAGTTACCACAGTCACACTATATTGTATTCAGCCACTAGTGTGACAAGACATTTCATTGGTGATGTGGTTTGTAATTCTGTAGTGTTGTGCTGGTAAGCCCCGCCCACATCAGAATCTCACTGGTCAAATTTTGCTACACAGCTGATAATTAAACATCAGGCATGCTCTGATTAAGCTGTATTTTTGTTTTAAGACAAAATACAGCCGCTGAAAACTGGACATGTCATGTCTGGTTAGGAGTTAATACAAAACAGAAAGAAAGAAACTGCTGTAGCTATTGTTTAATGGCTCATCTAGAGTCTTTAATGGAGGGGAGATATATATTGAGCACATGACATCAGCCCTTCAAGGCAGATTGCTTTCATGTACGGTTTTTCTAGGTCTGCTCCCCTTGCAGACAGTGAGAGGAAGACAGAGAGAGAAAAAAAAGCAGAAAGAGAGACAGAGAGAATATACTGAAGACATTTCTACACAGCAAGCCTGTCAGGGAGGACAAACCTGCTGGTTACACTGGGATGGCGTACTGCCGGGTTTCCTGTCATGCACTCCTGTCAAAAAAATACCAAATAGACACTCGCTCACACACACTTTCTCAGGAAAGAAAGTGTTTACCGCACAAACTGTTCGGTGGTTCAACATGCACACTTGAAATCCACTGCCATCTCTCAGACTGGGAGTAACGCCACGTTTGTGGAGCCTGGTTTTTCCTTTCCGACTGTCGCCGCACCAGGCGCTCACCAGCCCACGTACCACCCAAGACTCATCCCACGTAAATGATCTTTCCTCCATTTTAAGTCTTCATTATAATGCTTTCCGCTCTACTTCCACATCGACGGCATCTCTCGTGCCTTCTTTCACTTAGAGAGGAATTCTGGGCCTTAGTTTTAAAGCTGGTGCATTGTCTTCAAAGGCCAGCAGGATTAGGTTTCTGGGAAAAGCCTGAGCCCTAATGGAGGGTGTAGACCATATAGACGGAAGCAGTAACCAGTAAAATAGTGAAAGCTTGATCTCCAAGTGCTTTAAGCATCGATAAAGTGCTGACGTTGCTGAGACTTAATCACACGCACACACGCTCGCTCCATACTCCCATCAACCTGTCTCCTGCTCTCCAGCCTTTACTGGAAGAACTGACCTGAGATGGTGAATTGAATTGAAAATCACGTCAGCATTGATCGAGTCTCAAAGCTTAAGTGCAACTCAGGAGAAGATTCAGTTCAGAGAAACATGCGAGAAGGTGCATAAGCTCAACAAAATGAGGGAAAAGCATGTGTTGTTTATTTTATCATGCATACACTGAATAAAATTTGGTGTAGGATTTACATTGAAACTATTTTGACTCAGAAAGTACTCCAAATGATCTTTGTTTTATTTACAACCTAAAGAAACTTTTTTTTCCCACTGTATTTAAAGGTGACGTATGTAATTTCCTACCTGATCTCATGACAGAAACCTACCTGTGGGAATTTTTTGGGAAGGGCGAAATACGTACCAGTAAATACAGTACAAATCACTGCCATTTCCAATATAAATGAACACTGGAGTTGGTAAAACAGTGAGCACATGTAATCGTTTTCATACACAGTTGTTTCCACCTCCATATGTTTCACTTTCCAGTGTTGGTACGTTATTTTAAAACATCACAGAGCATTAGAGTTCTAGCACCACTCAATGGACATTTCAAGTCAGAACTGCGGTGACACGTACAAAACCAACGTCACATAAAATGTACCATATGTACGTTCATCTGTTCTGGGGAAAAAAAAAAACAAACAAGTACTCATTTAGTGCCTTTTCACATTAAATAAATATGTCACGAAACGTACATGGCGCAACATATTTTGCATCTTGCCAAAAAGTTCCCACAGGTACGTTTTCGTCATGAGATCAGGTTGGTAATTTCTGTTAGGTACCACTGGAGGCACAGAACTGTGTCCTTTAGCGGATGCTGAACGCATTACTCATGGCGACCTCAAGAGGACGAAGTGCCTTGTTTCTTTCTCAGGGAACCATGATTACATGCAAAACTTGAGATTTTTTCTTCCGAGGGAACTCGAACTGCGTCCTCTTGTGATTTAATTCTGATTTTCCAAGTTTTTTTTCTTTAAGTTTAAGTTTTTAATGTAATATTTGTATTTTAACTTTCATTACATTTAGTAATATATTAAATATTATATACTTAAAGGTGACGTATGTGATTTCTGTTAGGTGCCACTAGAGGCACAGAATTGTAAAAACAGTTCCCTTTCGA
The DNA here is from genome assembly GCA_012976165.1 of Labeo catla. Classification (NCBI taxonomy): domain Eukaryota; kingdom Metazoa; phylum Chordata; class Actinopteri; order Cypriniformes; family Cyprinidae; genus Labeo; species Labeo catla. The sequence goes on from VONZ01000200.1 coordinate 98,353, forward strand.
GGTAACTCGAACTGCATACTCTGGCAGATGCTGTAGGTGTTCCCCATAGCGACCTCAGGAAGATGCAGTGTCTCGTTCCCTTCTCAGAAAACCATGATTACATGCATAACCTGAGACATTCCCTTTCGAGGGAACATGAACTCTTGCGGTTGCTATGGGGAACGTCTTCAGCATCCTTCTCAGGGAACCATGGTTACATGTGTAACCTGAGATGTTTTTAAGATGGTTTCGCAAGCACTTGTTGCATCTATTTTCGGTCAGATAGAAACAGTCCCATCCTAAACTCAAGCAATAGAGTGCAAAAGTGACCGCCAACTTTTTCAGTGAACTTGTTCCAGAAGAATGTTTTTCCCAACCTGATCGCATGACAAAACGTACCTGTGGGAACTTTTTTGCAAGACACGAAATATGTACTGCCATGTGTATTTTGTGACAAATTCAATGTGAAATGTTCACTGAGTGGTGCTAAAATATCATTCGTTTTTTCCCCTGGAACAGATGAACGTACATATGTGTTATGTGACGTTGGTTTTGTACGTGTCACCGCAGTTCTGACTTGAAATGTCCATTGAGTGCCGCTAAAACTCTAATGCTCTGTGACGTTTTAAAAAAACGTACCATCTGCACTACACATAAACCTACCTGATAGTTTGAGGAAAAGCAAATGTGACGTAAAAACGCAATTGCAAGCATGTCATTTTAGCTTGTTTTTTTTCCATATCTCGTCTTTCAGCTCTTTCATCATGAGTCATGTTTTTCACAGTATTCGTACCCTAGGATTCCGCATTTTAAGTCCAATTCTGTCGGGTAAGCTACTAAGCAAGCTTGTTACATTCAGAAAGTGAAACATATGGAGCTGTAATCATAACTGTGTATGATTTCAAGTAAAACGATTACAAGTGCTCGCTGTTTTACCGCCACTAGTGTTCATTTCTGTTGAAAACTGCAGTGATATGTACTTATTGGTACGTATTTCGGGCCTTGAGAAAAAGTTCCCACAGATACGTTTTCGTCATGAGATCAGGTCATTTTTCCCCATAGATATTTTAAAAAATAATGTTTAACATAAAAAGCCATGAAGCAAAACAAGCTATGAGGTAAATCACATTTGATGAAGTATTTGGAGTATCTGGAAATATCTGAAATTTTGGAAAATATGCATACCATTATTTAGGTAGTTTGAGAGCGTAGGGAAACTAGTGCGAACAAAGTTTCTCTTCAGAATCATGGGTAAGTAGTTTTTCACCAGTTATTCTGCTGTTAAACATGATTATTTAAAAAGTAACTTGAAATAATGTCTGATAGCTTCAACAAAATCGCACAACATCGATTAACAACCTCGCAGCTCACAGTAGGTTTGTCTGTAAAGGTTTATAATTTATTGTTAAAAATCAGTTCCCCTATGGAGAAAATGAATCACGTTTTTACTTCTAGAAACTGTTGCGCTATTTTTTGAGTCAGCGTTTCTGGTCTGGATACTCAAGCAGAAACTTATTTTAGCTCTGGGAAAATGGCTTACTTTTACTAGTCTCTGCATATTAACTTGGGTTAAGAAAAATTATTACTACACTGAAAACATGACACTTTCCCTTTAAATGTAACTGCGAATGTGTATGTGCTTTAAGAAAAAAATCAGGTGAAGAGCATTTGAAGTGAGTTATGAGAATACAGTTGTGCTGTATATATGTGCATTATATGTGTGTTAGACAGACTGGACTGGGTGAGAATTATACGCACCGCAATGACAAATGGGATTTGTGTTTGTGTGTGTGTGTGTGTGTGTGTGGTCTATTGGTGTGGAGAGCCTGTGTAGCAGATAAACGGTAAATAAATGGAGACGATTTCTATCTCGTCTCTTACAGGCCCACCGCCAGTACTGAGGGAGGGGGTAGGGGGTCATGCTGATAATACCCATTAATGGCTGTCGCCACACAAACATTTAGCATTTAACCTGAGTTAGCGACAGATGCTAATGTGTCTGGCTGCACCAGATCCTCTCAGCTCCAGTCCTGAAGAAGCCAGTGACAGAATGCTGTTCTGTTGCAGTACAGACTAAAGCACCTGCTGATAAATGCTAGGATCTGTTTCTTTGGGGTGAATTAGACCAGGAATTAGAAGAAACCTACAGACTGATAACTAGCAGCATTTAGAATTTTGTCTTTTAGTACAGTATCATTCAGCACCTGAATTTCAATACTATAGCTACATTCTAACTAGAGTTTAAGTTATAGTTTAGTAAAAGTGTAGTAACCATGTTTTTTTGTTGTTGTTGTTTTTTTGGCAGATTTATTAATATTTGTATAACCACAGTTTAAGTACAAAAAACATTTTTTATTTTTTTGTTTTATTTGTAGTAAAACCATGGTTAATTTTCATAAGGGACAACAATTATTGTTTCAATAAAGTTATTCATAAAATGAAATACTGTTGCTAGGGTATGATTAAAATATCATGTACTGTACCAGGCTTTTAATATGGCACTCCAAAGCACTGCAAAAAATACCAGGGTAATACCATAATAATCATCTACAAACCATGGCATATTTTTATAACCAGTGTAGTATATTTATGTAATAGCATTTGTTCATATTTTAAATTAGGTTTTATTTTTAGTAATGTTTTATTTGCTTTTGTGATTTTTATTAATGCTTGGTGTGTTTTCTTTCTTTTTTTAAAAAAAAAAAAAAATTGGGATTAAGCTTTAATTTTGTTATAATCTTTAATGTATATTAACTTTATTTTTTCTTTCCGTTTTAGTCAACTTGCCAGGACAACCTTTCTAATTTTCTAAGGGTTTTTTTTCTGTAAGTTTTTCATGTAAAAAAAATTATTTATTTTCTTTGAAATTCCATTTCTTTTCTGCATTATGTTTTGTTTTTTTGTTTTTTCATTTTTCTAGACTCTGTTTTAATGTTTAAATAAAATTGTATTAATCAAAAAGCATGTCTGATTAAATAAAATCATAAAACTTACACAATTTAATAGCAATTTAATAAAAGTTTCACAAAGTTTACATTTTTAAGGGCCTATAAAAAGTTTTCTCCCCTTAAAATCAGTGTTATTTTATTTATTTATATTCAAATTCTGTTTTCCATTAGTTTTCTGGATTTCATTTTAATAGTTTCATTAAATATTTATTATTTTAAATATTCATTAAATAATCTTTAAATAATTGATCTTATTTAAAAAAAAAAAAAACTAAATTATTAGAACTATCATTCAGTAATATATTTCTGTCAAAAGTATTTCTGTTTGTTAAACTGTGCTTTTATTTTGACGGGTTGCTGTGAAGACCTTTGAGTTTCCGTTTGTATATGTTATGACGGTAGTTTTTTTTCACAAGAAACTGTAAAATGCTCATGAAGTGACTCTCACAACAGTTCTAGAGATTATGTTTATGTGTTCATGTACTCATATATTAAGGCGGAAGAGGCTGAAAACATCGCGAGCGTCACGCGTGCTTCAGTATGTATGTAGTAAATGAAATTGGGATTTACCCTGCTCTTTCCATATATGTTAGTGATGAAATTTCCAAAGATATCAATAAATCCTTCTTAGATTTTATATGGAAAAATAAACCTTACCAATTAAAAAAGGACATTATGTCAGGCAAAAGAGTAGAAGGTGGATTAGAGATGATTGATTTTTTTGACATTAATAATACTTTTAAACTTAATTGGTTAAGAAATTGTCTAAAAAATTACAATTCTATGTGGTTTTATATCCCACAATGTATCTTTCAAAAACTTGGAGGGTTGTCCTTTCTTTTAAGATGTAACTTTCTTCCAGGAAAGTTACCTGTTAAATTATCTAAATTTCACCAGCAAGTATTATTGGCTTGGAAAATTTGTTTTCATCACAACTTTTCTCCACATAAAATGCTTTTATGGAACAATTGTCTCATCACTTCTAGGAATAAATCGTTATTTTTGCATAGGTGGTTTGAAAGGAATATTTATTTTGTTATGGATATGTTCTATGAGAGTGGAAATATTTTGTCTTATGAAGACTTTATGCAAGTTTACAATTTTCCCATCCCCTTTAAAGAATTTAAACAAGTGGTAAAAGCCATTCCAAATGGAATGATACAACTAATAAATAATCATCTCGCTTATGGAAGCAATGAAAGAATATTTCCAGAATTAAAAGTTTGTAAATTGCAATACATTCTTCTTCTTGTAATAATAAAAATATTAGACAAATTTTGCAATCAAAACATAAAATATCACCTAGAGGAAAATTCTTTTGGAATGCAAAAATTTCTGATATTAATTGGAAAACGACCTGGTTAAATCCTTATAAATTTTGTATTTTGAATAAAGTTAAAGAGGTGCATTTCAAAATACTTCACAAAATTTACCCATGTAAATTAGCTCTTTCTAAATTCATGGACATTGACAATACTTGTAGTTTCTGTAATGCACATGAGGAAGATTTGTGTCATTTGTTTTATGATTGTGATCTGTCTCTTAGATTTTGGTCTGATGTTAGTGCCTTTCTATTTCTGCGAAGAAATGTCAACTATATGCTTTCTTTAAAAGATGTGATTTGTACTTATTCACACAAAAGTAAAATGATTGAGTATGTTGTTAACTTTTACATTTTACAAGGTAAATATTATATTCATAAACAGAAATTTGTGAAATGCATACCAAAGTGTAATTTATTTTTATCAGAAATGGAGATTTTGAAAACGTCTCTAATACAAATTAATAATAAAAAGAATGTCATATTGTTAGATTTCATAGAGAAATTCTTTTCTGATATAGCTCCCCCGCTGTAACTATTGAATATGTCCTAAGGAAAAAGGAAGAAAATGTTAACTATTGTTTAGTTGTTTCAATGGTTTTTGTTTTATTTTATGTTTATATCTAATATATATATTTGTTTATTTGTTTATTTTATTTTATTTTATTTTATCTTTTATTTACTTTTTTTAATCTATTTGTTTCTCTCCCTTTAGAACTCTGTTTTACTGTATAAGATTGCTTTAATATTTTGTATATCTGGATTTACTTGTTAATATTTTTGTAATGTTCAATCTTTTTTCTTGAATAAAAAAAAAGTAAATGAAATTGGGCGTATCCCCCATTTATTCACACAGAGACACGGAGAACATGTACAGTTCGTATTTAAATAGTATTTATGTGACTTAATATTCACATAAACTAGTCCATATCGTGTTTTGATTTAAGTGTACTAACCTACTTTTGATTCATTTATCCAAAATTTGTCAAATTCGGTGACATTCCACGTTATATATTAACGATTCTTTGAATCCTTCCGCGTTTTTCACATCACGGAAATCATAGAGCCCTAGTGTTTAACAACGCTGATGGTAACGTCCAAAAGCCTAGTAAAGTAATGTGTTATTATTACATATACAAAATATATACAGAAAGATTATAAATGAAGTGAATTATGTATAAAAAACTTATTTTAACATGAATTTCATATGGTTTCCATGGTCTTTTGATGCTGAAAAAAGGTTAGAAAGGAGTCCTAGTCAAGTTTGTTGTCTTTTTTTACATTTCAAATTTATTGAGCAGTTTTTATTTTTGTTCATTGCTCTAAAGTGTGGAAAAAAACTGATGTCAGTAATCCTGATTTTGACTTCAAATTCCATTTTGCAAAAGATGCTGGTACTGTTTGGAAATTTGAATGGTTAAAATGTTGGTTTATAGCTGTAAATGTGTGTCCTTGGCAGATGCTTTCTTAAGAGCATTACACAACACACTTGTTTATTTGTTTGTTTGTAAGACAGGAAAAGAGAGATCACAGTTTCAGCAGTCTTATCCTGTGAGGGGGAGTTACTGTCCCACAGGACATTAAGTCGGAGGACTCCTGAGGGCCGTTGCACTAAATGCAGCTTTGCTACAGCATTTCCACATGTCTCATCACTTTCTCTCTCTGGGCACAAAGAAAGATGGCTGGACATTTGTCATTGAAAGCCTGGCATCTAACAAATGAGTGAGTGTGGAAGGGAAAACTAAGGAAGAAAAGAGACAACACGGTAGCTGCTAGTAGAGATGTTAGCAAGTGTCACACCACCATCAGTTTCTCTCTCTCTTTCTATGAGTTTGTTGTCTGTTTTGCTCCTCTGCTTTGGCTGCTGTTTTTGATTCTTCTTTTCAATTGGGACACATGATCTCTTGCTAGTTTGTCATTTTTCTTGTTTTGCTGTTTTGGAATTTTTTGCACTTTTTGTTTAAGCGCAGTAAAATCTTTTTGAATTTTGTCTTTTCTCTTTCCCCCCCTTTTTGTCTTAACCCCAGGTCCGCTCACAAAAAAACACGATGAGTCTTCGATGAACAGACCGAGGGACGAAGGTATTTTTCTTGCATGTTTTTCCCTTTTTGTCTTGTTTTTCAGACTCTTTTTTGGGGGGGGCGGTTGTAATATGTGCCATTATTTCTCTTGATTATTTTGTCTTGTATGTTTTTGCATTTTGCTTCTAGCTCAACTAGCCAAACACACACACACACACACACACACACGTACATAAACTCAAGCATACATGCACTAATTCATGCACTGCTGATGTGGTTATTTGTGCTGCATATACTTTTAAGCTCTTCTCAAAAACAAATGATTCTGACATCATTTCATTACAACAGGCTTTTATTTTAGGAATAATCTCCCGTCGACGGTTATTAAGATTTCATTATACGTTTTGTGTCCTTTCTGATGAATGGCAAAGGATTAGCAAGAAATCAATAAACTACAAATCCCATCAGCCCCCTGTGATTTAGTGCAATTTCATTGGCTGACATGCATCCAGCTGAGAATGCAGTAGAGTAGCTAATGCAGTAAGTCTGTGAAAGACAACAGGCTGGATTTGTTGCTTTTAGGAGCAGAGAAATAAATGAGCATTTAAAATGACTTCATATTAATATTATATCTTAAGATTGCCTAGATTATATCAATTCAAATTTAAAAATAATTGCACCGATCGTATTGCTCAGATTTTAATAATAAGATAAAAGTTGCAGACTAGTTCTTGTTGTGTATATGTGTGTGTTTACAGCATATACTGTGTGTCTGAGCTCATTTGTGGTTGTTTGTGTATTTGGGTGTCTTTGCAAATGTGTGTGTGCATGTTAATCACTCCATGTAACACTCTTTCACAGTTTCCACAAAATGTGTGTTTCTGTGTTGTGTTCAGGAAAAAAAAAGGCTGGCAGCTGTGTTTGCCAGACACTCACTGTACATTAGAAATACAGAAAATACAGTGGCAGGATATTTTTCCTGTGCCAGTATATTTTTGTAGTTTATGACGGTAGGCTATATATATATATATATATATTATTTTACCAACCCATAGGAAGTACTTAAAGGATTAGTTCACTTTATTTACTCACCCTTCAGTCATGTTTATGTCTTTCTTTCTTCAGTCGAAAAGAAATTAAGGTTTTTGAGGAAAACATTCCAGGATTTTTCCCCATATAGTGGACTTTAATGGGTTAAAGAAGTTGAAGGTCCAGACTGCCGTTTCAGTGCAGCTTCAAAGGGCTCTACACGATCCCAGCCGAGGAATAAGGGTCTTATCTAGCGAAACGATCGATCGTTTTCTAAAAGAATTTAAATTTATGTACTTTTCAACCACAAATCGAGGGGTGAGAACCAGAAAGGCATAAGTGACATTTCACCAGCTTTACAGGAAGGCCAAAACAAAAATTTACCATAGATTGATCTGACTTTGTGTACTTTTTAGTTGTTTATAATAAAAATTTGTACACACATGGATGACAGTATACTTTTGCCAGTAGAAAGAGCTCATCAAGAGCTTTCATTTAATATATATATCTCCATTTCACCCAAAATGTCACTTACGCCCTTCTGGTTCTCACCCTTCGAAATGCTCGTCTTGCATTAGCGTGACCTCACACATTATGTAGTCATGTTGGAAATGTCACGCGTGACATAGGAAAAAGTACTGTCCCAGTGTTTACAAAATGAACGTGCAAAAAAGTCAAACCCCCCTTACAAAAAACGGTAAAACAATGATGTTGGACGATTTTGAAGTTGGGGGAGAAAATGAGATGGAGATTTCCGCCCTACCCAATCTTTTTGAAGTACACAGATGAAGCACTAACCGCGCGTGACCTTTCCAACGTGATTATGTAATGCGTGAAGTCGTGGATGCGCATCGCAATGCAAAAAGTGATGCTAGATAAGACCCTTCTTCCTCGGCTGGGATCGTGTAGAGCCTTTTGAATCTGCAGTGAAACTGCAATTTGGACCTTCAACCTGTTGAACCTCATTGAAGTCCACTATATGGAGAAAAATCCTGGAATGTTTTCTTCTAAAATCAAATGAAGAAAGAAAGACATGAACATTTTGGATGACATGGAGGTGAGTAAATGATCGTAATGAACCTAATCCTTTAAATCTGCTTTGTACTAAATGTATTGATATTCACTATAATAATACATTAAAGTAGGTCACATGATGACAGTGAGTTCATAAAAATTGGCTTTAACATTAACCACAAGGTAGTAGGTAATAAAAGAAATAAGAATTATGACTTTTATTTCTTTACAAGTGGGGGGAATACTATACTTTCAGTAATTTACAAAAAACATTTACTTGCTGTCATGATATGCCAAACCTATATGCCTTTCTTTCATCTGTGAAGAAGAAAAAACGATTATAAAGAATGTGTAAATCAGTTTTTATCAATGCAAATCCAATTACACCAAATGGCAACTGAGAATTTTAAGCTAGCAACCTAACAGATGCAAGGTCACCATAAAAGTGTTATAAAGTAGTCCATGTAACTCAAGTGCTCTATTCCAAACCTTTTGAAATCATACTTTTATTTTAGAAATTCATCAACTTTTTAAGTTGGTATTCACTGAAATTCTGCATAAACCCTAGTCTCACATGAAAGCCCTGAAAGCTTTACACTCCATTCCAGCTTTCAATGGTCCAGGCCTAGATTAGTATACTGTAGATGGATGCCACATTCAGCTGCTTCAAGCATATAGACACGTCTGCCATCTTGAAACGGTTAATGTGTTGTCACTCACAATAAAAATCAAGATGAGTTTCAAGATGCTACAACATTAAGCAGCCTGTGTTTGTAAAAAAAAAAAAAAAACATCAAAATTTTAATTCCTAAAGAAATTGGATAAACTTTCACATAGCTGCTAACACAGCTAAGAATGTGTTGGTTTGTGTTTTTAATATTTTAATAACCCAACATTACAGGTTTTTAAACTATAGCACCTTTTAAATGACCATTTCAATATAGCAGCCCAAAGAAACAGCCGCTAATAGGGCATCCACATATACATATCTTTGGGTCCAGGGACTGGCTAAGAGGCCATCTGATAGACATGTAAAGCAGCTGTTCACATTTGTTTTGTTCAGCATCATGTTTAGGGGTGTAAAAAAGTAAAAATGACGTCCCTACAATAACAGACCAGCATGTAAGTAATAAATTAATTCTAGAAAATTGTGCAAGTTTACTATAACTATGGCGCAGAGTCTGCTTATACTTTTAAAAATCTAGGCAAGGCAAGTTTATTTATATAGCACATTTCATACACAGAGGTGATTCAAAGTGCTTTACATAAAAGGAAGTAGAATAATCATAAAAACAATAATAAAAACAATAATCAAAAAAGAGGAAGTAGAACAATCATAAAAACAATGATCACAACAATAAAACAAAAAAATGTAAAATGTAAAAACTGATTGATATAATGATTTAAAAAAGATTTAAAAATTGATTTAAAGTACGTTTAAGACAGTTAAAAACAGAATGCAATCAGTTCGGATGAAGCACTGTGCTCATTCAGTAAATGCACAGCTAAACAGATGAGTTTTGAGTCTAGATTTAAATGTAGTGTGATATTTGATCATCGGCACAGTTGTAAACACAATGCTTTTCTTCTTTAGTTAGGGGGTTTGGCGCCACAGCGGTTTTGTTTCAAGGCGGATAATTAAAGACAAATCTCAGAAATCCTTTAAAATCTAACCAATCAGATGACAACTTCAGAACTCCCAAAGTGTTTCTCATTTTGTTTGCCTTATGCATCCATTGTTCAGCCAGCAGTCTGTGATCGTGATATCTGAAGCTGAGACTACATAAACCTTGACGTATATCTCTTTTCTCGCAAGAGAGTTAATTCGAGAAATAACAACGTCATAAGGACGTCAATTTCATAAGGAAATTAGTCTTTTGACTCTTTCCAATGAATCATTTGATTCAGTTCACAAAACATTTCTTAATAAATAGTTAATAGCTGAATAAATTCATAAATTGTTCACAAATAAATTGAATAAACTTAATAAATACACTAAAAAAGAGCAACCAGCACATGATTTAAAATTTCATCTTTTGCATTCCACAGAAGAAAGTCATTAAAAACATAATTTAAAATGTAATATATATACGGTGCACAGCATAAATGAGTACACCCCCTCTAAATAACTATAAAAAGAAGGCAAAATTTAAATGTGTTAAATATATACTTAATAAAACAACTAAATATATGCCAGTACTTTCTGTAAGATAAGTAAATTAGCCAATTTGGTTTAAAAGAAGGATTGCAGAAATTAGTACACCCTAGATTTAATTCAACAAATGTATAATATTCTAGTGCTTAGTATGTCCTCCAGAAGTTTAAGTATACTGCTATAAGTGTACAAATTAATGACAAATTTTCACATCTGTCCTGTTTAACTCCCCCTTTAATTGGGAGTTTTGCTCAGCTCGTCTCTACAGAATCCCCCACAGCTGCTCAAAAGTGTTAAGATTGAGTGAAATTCATGTCCGCTGAAGGATTTTCACTATTGAATTATTGAAAATTATTGAAAATGCCCAATAATGCAGTGAATAAGGGAAGGATCATTAGTTTCAGGTTTTTGTATTATATCACACAGTGGTGTGTGAATTCATGACAGCATTGATAAAACACAATATCCTCACACCTTCAGCACTCATACGTCCCTATATAAGAGCTTTACAACCACTGAACGTCACTGTGGGAACCAGGCACTTCTCACTGTACTCCTCCTCTAGCAACACCAGAACATTTTGGATACTTTTAAATCTGAAATGATTGACTTGGTCTCAGCAGAGTATGGATTGCCAGAAGTCTATATTTTGTAAATATGGGCCTTGGAAGAGGTTAAATGAGTTTATTGTGCTTTGGCTACAGTAGGTAATTCTACTGGTGACAACAACCATGCATGTCACTTCTGCAGACTGCGTCGCACTCTGTGAGATAAAGTGTCACTCTTTTCATAGCTTTTGCCGGCTCTGAGAAATGGTATTTCTCTTGCATGGTATTTCTCCTGCTCTTTTTCTAGCAAAAGTTCACTCATCACTAAATGAAAACTTTAAGTAAAGACCTGATTATTTCAGGAGCCTTGTCACAAGTCCATTGTCTTTGAATACTAGTGCTACTTCTGGTATATTTTCACACTTAAAACAATAATTTGGTATTCCTCTTGTACCATTGTCCACTTTTATGCTAAGAAATACGTCACCTGGCAGTTTTCTCCCAAGTGGTTCCATTGCTGCCAGCATTAAGTCTGAATATGATTATAACACTAGGCTATATATCACTTTTAATTGTCAGGAAATTACTTGTTTTTAAAAGTTTTGGTTCAATATATTTACCTGTTGATCAAAAATAGCCTTAAACCTATACATTACATACATTTTTTTTTTAGTTTGTTTTATTCAGTAACGTTCAGGAGGGTGCACTCATTTTTGCAACACAACATTTTATCACTTTGATAAGAAAATCATATTTTGCTGAATAATTTTGACATTCTTCTTCAGTAATTGATCAAGCAGGCTTGTTGGAACATTATATCTCCAAAGAACCCTAACATTGTCATATAAGTTAGGAGTAATTGCTGAATTTGTTACGTTTTAGAGGGGGTGTACTCATTTATGCTGTGCACTGTGTACATATATATATATATTATGCACATGTTATTTGAATAATATTTCGCACTGAAATTCTGTATATTGTGTCATCAAATTTATATACATCAAGATAATAGACAGTTAAGCAATTAGCAGGGTTTTACAGTATTGTTATTCCATGCTTTTTCCATTTAAAATGACTATCACTCTTTACAGCATACATGTCTGTGCATGTGCAGGGATAGCGCTCTATGCACCGAGTTCTCGGATTCCGGGCGTCTCTAATTGCAGAGGTTTAAATAGAGACACTGCCAGCTAATCCAATTTTGCGTCTCTGAACACGGGAGAGAAGAGGAGAGGAAACGCACAGCAGCGATGGAGGAAAGGAGGAGAACGAAAGAGAGGAGAGATGAAAGAGAGGAGGAGAGGGGGAACGCTCAGATCACCAATTTGAGAGCACGGAGGGGGAGAGATCGCTAAAAAAAACCGTTGTGATAAAGACGAGTATATGATGAAATGAGATTCATGGAGCTTTGAAAGTGAGAGAGGATGTGTGGGCGGCAGACAGGAACAAGAAGGGAGGGATGGTCGTGGCGCAAAAAGGTAGCGAGTTTGCTCACGACACACGAGAGCCGGGGGCTCACGAGGACCCGGGTTCGAATCCGTCGAGCCCCGATCCCCTTTCCCCCAGTCTCTCTGCCTTACTTTCCTGTAAATAACGTCGAGTAAAGCCCGGACGGAAAAGAACAAAAGATGGAGAGGTGTAGAAAGTCCCATAACGAGAGCAGAGAGGCAAAGATGAAGGCAAAGAGTTGAGGAGAGGGGGAGAGTAGAAGGAAAGCAGGAGATCAGAGGGAAAGAAGGAGGGGGAGGTGCGGCATAGGAGAGGAAGAGAGAGAGAGATGCAGGCTTGGAGGAGGAGAGACAGAATAGCGTTCTTGTATTTTGAGGATGTTTTGAAGCGAATAGGATACTAAGGCCTCTGTTGAAAGGATCTGGGCGTTGTGCTTGCTCTCTCTCTCTCTCCCTCTCTCTCTCTCTCTCACTCTATTTCAAACTCTTTCCATCACATATTGAGGCTAACGCATTGCATACGGTCTCTCTCTCTTCCTGTGTCTCCCCATTCTTCCCTCGCACACACACACAAAGATTATACCCATGGATTCGTAAGCAGGGTTGTCCCAGATAAGATGTTTGTGGATTCTGTGTGCTTCTCTTCGATGCATCACACACAAAAAATATCTCAATACTGCAGCACAGGAAAAAAAAAAAAGTCAGCTTGGAGAAATCTGCTTTTACAGCATTTGATTCTACATTTATTCAGTATTATTGATGTTAAAGGGGTAGTTCACTCAAAAATGAAAACCCAAGCATCATTTACTTACTCTTATTTACTTCCAAACTTGTTTTCTTTTTTGTATGGAAAGAAGATGTTAAGCTGAATGTACAAGATACTCCATTCACTGGAAGTGTGAGTTTGTCAAAGCTTTAGTCAGGCTTTGTAAAAGCAGTCCAAATGACCAAATGTCTACTATATATTCCAAGTCTTTTGAAGTCATACAATAGATGACTAATTTAAAGGGATAGTTCACCCAAAAATGAAAATTCTGTCTTTAATTACTCACTCTCATGTCGTTCCACACCCGTAAAACCTTCGTTCATCGTAAGAACACAAATTGAGATATATTTAATAAAATCCAAGAGCTTTCTCACCCTGCATAGACAGCAACACAATTACCATGTTCAAGGCCCAGAAAGGTAGAACGGATATTGTTAAAATAGTCCATGTGCTCGAAAGTAATTTTATGAAGCCACGTGAATACTCAGATTTTATCAGAAATATGTTAATTTGTGTTCCGAAGTGAACAAAGGTTTTACGGGTTTGGAACAACATGAGAATGAGTAATTAATGACAGAATTTTTATTTTTGGGTGAACTATCCTTTTAAAATCAAGTATGGTATTTACATGAAGCCACGTGAATACTCATATTTCATCAAAAATTTGTTCATTTGTGTTCCGAAGATGAAAAAAGGTTTTACGGGTTTGGAACAACATGAGAATGAGTAATTAATGACAGAATTTTCGTTTTTGGGTGAACTATCCTTTTAAAATTAATGAAAGTCTAAATTCAAGTCTTTGGTCATCATCCACTTTGATTTTATTCAAAATATCTACTTGGATATTCTGAGTAAGAAAATCATGCAGACATGAGGATGAGTAAATGATAACATAATTTGATTTTTAGGTGAACTATTTAATATTTGCATATATGCCAGTATAATCAAATAGCACTGGAATCTCTTCTAATTAAAAATGGACTTGTTTTACCAATTACAAATTTGGATATATCAGACCCACCCAGAGGAAAATTATAAAGGTTTATTTTTCACAACTTAGAGTTCTCAGTTTGTTTCCTCTAAATATTCTGTGAAGAAATAAAAATGAGACAACAAATGACATATTAGAGCACAAGCCTATAAAATGAATGCAAATAGCAGTATATTTATTATGTGGTCTTGAAATAGTTTGATGGGAAACGCAACGCAATTGCATCTTGGCAGATCTGAGTTCAGTTTGTGACATATTATACTAGCAGTCAAAAGTTTTTGAACAGTAGGATATTTAATGATTTTTAAAGGTGCAATAGGAGATCTTGGAAAATTCTAACTTTAGCCTGATAGCACTGAAAGTGAATTTCCCACCCTCTCTGCAAATCGCCGTCCAAAGCCACGCCTCCTGAACGCACAAACGCAAACAGACTAGATGACCAGAGACAACATTACTACAATACATTCTAACACCTAGTTGAAATGTTCAACAGCCCAAATAGGAAAACTGTGTGGTGCTAAAAATGCACGGGAGACTAGAAGATGGCAGATTTTTTCCAGAGTTTAATAATTACACTCATCCACACACAAGGAATGTGCGAGGAAAAATATACACAAGCATTTATCCAACTCAGGTCACAAACTGAAAGGAAATATATAAAATAAAGAGAGACAGATGTCGGTAGAGCTAGTCATCTCTTCACCTTTCCGTAACGTGCAGATACACGTTATGCACATGCGCAGTTGTCAGTCTGCCACAAAGCTACTGTAAATGCTCTATTGACTGTTACAACATCACATATCATTAACCGTAAGAACACTTTATAGTACAGTTAGTAAAAGTATTACAATACCAGGAAGGAAGATCAGGTTGTTGATGCTTGCCTGGCATTCTTGCTCTGTCTGCATACCGTATGTGAACGCGCTATGCTGTCTGTGCGAACATTTCTTGGTCCTACGCCTTCCACAGAATATAGAAATACATAGAAATACATTTAGACCACTTAACTTAACGATTGCTGTCGGGATGTGAAGAGACTTTCAACCAGCATAACAAAAATGTTTCTGAAGACAATCACCTATTGCACCTTTAAAGAAGGGTCTTCTGCTCACCAAGCCTGCATTTATTTGATCCAAAATACAGCAAAAACAGTAAAATTTACTATTTAATAGAACTGTTTTTTTATTTACATATATTTTAAAATGTAATTTATTCCTGTGATTTCAGCTGAATTTTTAACATCATTACAACAGTCACACGATCATTCAGAAATATCAAGAAACATGTATTATTTTTATTATTATTATGTTGAAAACAGCTGAGTAGAATTTTTTTCAGGTTTATTTGGTGAATAGAAAGTGCAGAAGAACGGCATTTATCTGAAATAGAAATGTTTTGTAACATTATAAATCTTACAAATGTATCTTTATCATCACTTGATCAATTTAAAGCATCCTTGCTAAATAAAAGTGGTCATTTCTATTATTTAATTCCTAAAATTAAAAAAAAAAGATAATTAAAAATGATTACAAGCTTTTGAATGGTATAGTGTAAAATATTACAAAAGCTTTTTATTTTAGATAAATGCTGATCTTCGGATCTTTCTATTTATCAAAGAATCCTGAAAAAATGTACTCAACTGTTTTAATTATTGATAATAATAATAAAAATAATAAATGTTTCTTGAACAGAAAATCAGCATATTAGAATGATTTCTGAAGGATCATTGGAGTAATGATGCTGAAAATTCAGCTTTGAAATCACAGGAATAAATGACATTTTAAAATATATTCAAATAGATTTTAAACCGTAAAAATTTTTCACAATATTACTGCTTTTGCAGTATTTTGGATCAAATAAATGCAGGCTTGGTGAGCAGTAGAGAAACATTAAAAATCTTACTGTTCAAAAACTGAACAGTAGTGTGAAAAAATAATGCAAAAATTTAGTTTAATTTAAATAAAATTTCTATTTTAATATATGTAAAATGTCATTTATTCCTGTGATCAAAGCTAAATTTTCAGCATAATTACTCCAGTCTTCAGTGTCACATGATCCTTTAGAAATGATTAAAATAAGCTGATTTGCTGCTCGAAAAACATTTCTTATTATCAATGTTAATAGTTTTGTGGAAAACCATGATACTTTCTTTTTTTTTTTTAAGATTCCAATCAAACTTTGTATAGAAATTTTAACATTATTAATGTCTTTACCATCTCTTTGATCAATTTAATGAATACAAGCATAGATTATACCTTAAATCCTCGTTCACTCTGCAGTTAATTGCAATGATACCTACAAGAAGCGAGTGAGATATCAAAGAGTTGTGATTTTTCCTTCCTACGGGCATCATGGTGTTGCCTCATGATGACACAAAAAAGCAGTCCCATCCTGAAAAAGATTTCCCCTCATCTGATTGGCTGTCAACAGCACACCTGATCCACACAGTCCCATCTGATTGGCTAAATCAGAGGTGTCACTGTTTCAACACCGACGTCTACCAAGTAACTCTTACGCCGTTCAGCTGCATCGAGGGTGTGAAAACACGTATCAGAGCTGGGATAACAGTCTAATATTAGTCTTGTGTGAAAAAGACACTGGGATAATTAAACTTGTTTGTATTTCCATCAGTCTCTGTATTCAAAGAGAACCCAGAAATGTGTTCATACGAGTGTGCAAGCATGTTCACGCCTGATCGCACGTAGGTTTTGTGTGTGTGTGTTTGTCTTCAAGCAGAGGTGTTTATGTGCGTGCGAAGATTAAGACGAAAAAGTGTGTGTGCGAGGGTGCAGTCGCTATAATGCGTTTGTAACCCGAGATTCAGGTGGTGATGCAGGCGGGCGTGCAAATACGTGCGTAGAATTTGTTTCCGTGGCAACAGGCATGAGTGAGTCAGTGCTGGTGAGCTTCTATTAGACAGAGAGAGAGAGATGAGGCAGTTTCCATAGCGACTCAGCATCACAGCTGCCTGTGTGTGTGTGATTTTGTGTGTCCGTGAAAGGACCTTGGTCTGTGTAACTTTTATTTTATTCTCTTTTGTGTGCCATTTCCTTTTCACATCTCGATCTCTTCCTGTCTCTCTCTCTCTCTCTGCCACTCTGGCCGTCTCTCTCTCTCTCTCTTGATCTGTCTCACTCTCGCTTTTATGATTTCCCCATCTCTCTCACCCACTCTTTTTCTTTCTCACAGACCCCCTCCTTCTCTCTCGGGGTAAACAGATGTCGTGGTAGTTATTTATGTTTCTGCATGGTCTGGTTTTCATATGAATTATCTACAGCACTTGCACACCACAGAAGCACTGGCTAACTGGACATCTCCGAATGCCCTCGCACACTCGTTCGCACTCACACGCGTTCACAAGCATCTCCAAGAGCATATGTATATATGCATGAGCATGTGCAACTCAAACACTGCAAGAGAAAAGCGAAGGGGAACAACCTGTGCCGATAAACAGCACATATAGATGTGAATCTAAAAGAGACAGAATATACCAATCTTAAGACTTGAGATGGGGGAGTTTAGAGGGGTCGAAGGACAGAGAAGGTACCGCACGAGGGAGCGCGAAAGGTAGGGACTCTACCAACTCGGCACTTAGAGGGGGATCCGGTTTGACCTATCGGATCTTTTGAATTCTAAACATACCGACCGGAGAAAGAGAGAGAAATGCACACAGACTGTACTAACTGATACAGAAATACATCAGAGCAACAGAGTTTTGGAAGAGAAACAGACAGACTGTGCCAGCAGAGTGCAGAAATGATGAGCCAATGCGAGGCAGACCGTGCCAAAAGATCCCAGAGTGCGAGGAGACGATTTGAGGATGTGGTCAGAAATCGTGTACTAACATACTATTCTAACTACAGGATTTCTGCAGTATGACCTACTAAATTTGCCGTTATATGCCATGTGCAACGAAACATACAGCACTCGCACAGGACTGGATCCCATAATGCAATGCGCTCAACGTGACCTTCTATTTTAAGAGTGGCAAGTGAACTGGAAGCAATATCAACCACTGTTTTTTTTTTTACCTTCTCTTCCCTGACTCATTATTTGATCTGACTATCTAATGGTAGCACATTAATAATTCCACTAATACTGTTCCACAATCTTTTTTTTTTAGAAAAAGAGTAGGCAGTATATAATGTGTACACTGTAATAAGCAGCAAGCTATTGGTTTAATCCTAACATACTAAATGAAGCCTGAAATGTGTTTATGTGCTTTATTATTTTACCAATTACAGATAATGGTGCATTCCTGCTTAAAGTTGTAAAATACTACAAAACATTTATTTTTCAACCATAGTTTATATTCAAATTAAAACATTTATATATATATATATATATATATATATATACATATTCTATAATTGTGGGTACATCTCATGTCCTTGAAGTATATTATTAACATATTTTCATTAATATGAATCCCCGATGCTTAATTTTCTAGTACCCAATTCAATTTTTCCCAATCACAC
Source organism: Labeo catla (assembly GCA_012976165.1). NCBI lineage: Eukaryota > Metazoa > Chordata > Actinopteri > Cypriniformes > Cyprinidae > Labeo > Labeo catla. Next base: position 117,051 of record VONZ01000200.1, read on the forward strand.
TACTATATGTTGAAAAAGCCATATCTTTTGTTAGAACATTATGCTCATTCTACTCTGCATTTAAGCATGAAAATTGCCTAAAATATTAATTAGTTTCATAGTTTTGTCTTTAGTTAGACATTTGGGTGTGCGCTTCAAAAATAATAAGTGTTTATTGTGATGTAACTTGTTTTATTTGTGTCCGAAAAACCATTGTCAACTAAGTTACCCACTAGAAAACCCCCCCTTAAAAAGGAATGGTTTGTCCCATTCTCGCATAATTTGCACAGTATGATGATATTTCCGCTAGAAGCACATGGATGAAACACTAGAACTTATGTTCTCTCTCTTTCCCCTAATATTGGTTAAACTAGCAAACAGGAGTAGATTAATTGACTGTCAACAGTGTTACACAAGTATTTTTGCTGCAAATTTTAACAAAAAACTTATGTTTTGTTTATGAAGATGTATTTCTAAACATACCATATGCTCAGTAGTTCCAGGCTTCCATGTTGAGTATAGGCCCAAAACACTAAAAATGTCAACTAAGTTACCTGTCAACTGTGTTACCCAGTAAAGGTAACATGGTGGACAGTAGCAAACATAGATGGTATTTTATGCACATATTCCTATAGATCACTTTTATTCATATAGCATTTTATACAGTATAAATTGTTTCAAAGCAGCAAGGTCATGTTTGGGTTTTTGGGTTTTTAAATGTACCCCTAATTATAGAATGACCCATATATATAATATACTAATATGTAATTACATGCAGCATCTATATTGGTACTAAACCATCATTTAAAAAGTTGGGGTCTGTCATTTATTTGTTTATTTAGAAAGAAATACTTCACAAATTATGGATTAAAAGGATGGATCAAAAATACAGTAAAGATGTTTATAATGTAACAAAAGATTTATATCTCAAATAAATGCTGCTATTTGAAACTTTCTGTTCATAAGTTAATATCTACAAATGTAGCAAAGCTTATGTAATAATATTATATTAGTTACTCAAAATAGGTAATAATAATGTAATAATTATATAGGATTAGAATCAGAAATGTTTCTTGAGCAGCAAATCAGCATATTAGAATGATTTCTGAAGAATCATGTGACACCGAAGACTGGAGAAATGATGCTGAAAATTCAGCTTTGCAATCACAGGAATAAATTACATTTTAAAAAAATATTAAAATAGAAAACTTAAATCTTAAATGATACTAATATTTTATAATTGTAATGTTTTTACTGTATATTTGATTAAATATATGCAGCCTTGGTGAGCATTAAAGACTTTAAAAACATTACAAAATCTTACTGAGCTCAAATTTTTGAACTATAGTGTATATGAACTATATATTTCTTATTATAATTTTCAATTTAATGTGCATGGTTGAAAAATAATATGTTTTGTATACAGTATATGTATATAAACAAAAGCTCTTAAGGTCCAAGCATGCGTCCGAAATTACACGTTCAAAAATAAATACGACCTCACTTTGTGTCATTTACGTTAAATGCCTCCAAAACTTTTGTCCGTCATAAAAAATTTGGATCGGATTTGATTTTCTCCATTTTTTGCATTTGTAGCAAGCATTTTTAGAGCTGTTTTGATCATTCTGAGCCACCGCAACGTTCTGTGCATGATGAATTTTGACAAATATGAAAAACGCATACGACAATTTCTGACTCAGTGTGCAAGGACCTTTAAGCACATTATATCAGCCTTTCAATAAGAAGATCATTACTGTCTATTTTATAGTGACACTGCAGCATCCGTATTAGATATTATATATTGTGACCCTGGACCACAAAACTATAAGGGTACATTTTTTGGAATTGAGATTTACACATCATCTGAAAGCTGAATAAATAAACTTTCCATTGATGTATGGTTTGTTAGGACAAAACTGGACAATGTTTGGCTTTCAAATACAACTGTTTGAAAATCTGGAATCTGAAGGTGCAAATCAAATCACGCTTTAAAGTTGTTCAAATGAAGTTCTTAGCAATGAATATTACCAATCAAAAATTAAGTTTTGATACATTTACGGTAGGAAATTTACAAAACATCTTCATGGAACATGATCTTTACTTCATATCCTAATGATTTTTGGCAGAAAATCATGTTGACCCATACAATGTATTTTTGGCTATTGCTATAAATATACTCGTGCTGCTTACAACTGGTTTTGTGGTCCAGGGTCACATATATGTTGTGCTTAATTTTTTTATGCATGTTTATGTTTTACACAGATATTAGAGATCGTCGGAAGAAGCCCGTGATGTTGTTTATCCATGGTGGTTCGTATATGGAGGGAACAGGAAACATGTTTGATGCAAGCGTTCTTGCCGCTTATGGAAATGTGATTGTCGTCACTATGAACTACAGATTGGGCGTTCTGGGTAAGTACAAAATTATAACTAAGTAAAGTAAGTCTAAGTAAAAATAAGTCTTTTAATGCCCCATTTGTGTGTCTGTCTCCACATTCCAGAAGAGGTAAAAACTGTTGTTCTGTGATAGTTCTTGTTCATTTATATTTAGTTCAAAAATGAAATAAAAAGCACCATAAAAGTGTCAAAGTTTGCTGACAATCCATCCCTCCATCATGACTGTCAAATCTCATTCATACATTTAAATGTGGCACGTCAAGTCATGTTGCAAAAGATTTGGCATCAGCAAAGTCGAACGTCATTGATTCTCACACCGAAGCTGCAGAAACATGTCTTGACATGCCATTTTTGAATGTAAGTAAGCGCAAATAAGATTTGAGTGCTGTTATGTTGCTTCAGAAGACTTGTGGGTAAAATATTCCTTTAAAAATGTTTTTTTTTTTTACATAATAATACATACATTGTAACATTTACCTTTAATGTAAGCTTAATATTTAAAGGATTAGTTCAATTTCAGAATAAAAAATTCCTGATAATTTATTCACCCCCATTTCAACCAAGATGTTTGTGTCTGTCTTTCTTCAGTCGAAAAACAAAAATTAAGGTTTTTGAGGAAAACATTCCAGGATTTTTCTGGATGGACTTCAATGGGGATCAGTGGGTTGAAGGTCCAAATAGCAGTTTAAATGCAGCTTCAAAAGATCCCAGCCGAGGAATAAGAGTCTTATCTATTGAAACAATCTGTCATTTTCTAAAAGAAACTAGCTCTGCAATGCATGTCTACGACTTCACACATTATTCAAACACGTTGGAAAGGTCGTGCGTGGTTAGTTCTTTGTCTGTGTATTTAGGTTCAAAAAGGCAGAGCATTAGGGTTGGGTATTGAAAATCGATTCTGATTCCAGAATCAGATACTTAAGGTCAGAAGTCGCATACTTCTTGTGAAATTAAAATTTTGATTCTGTCTATCGATTCTTTTTTTTTTTTTTTCATCTGTGAGAACCTGAGAATCTGCCTTGACACTGCTCGTTAATCTAAGCGCGTAGCACTTCAAAGTATGGCTACACTTGCGATCAGAAGTCGAAAAAGCAAAGTAGCCTATAATATTTGTGATAAGCTAAACATGTTGCAATAGATGTGTCACCACCAATATGACAAAGCATTTTAATTTAACAGATCGTTAAAGATCACAAACACGATTCAAATACCAATGTGATTCTGTTCCTAAATTACAATGATTCATCTGTTTGATTCGCCAACCTTTCTTCTGTGCAGCATACGATCATACTAGTGTGATCTGAACATTCAAATCTGCGTTCGTGCTGCCGCTGACCTAAAGAGAGCCACTGTCATGTATATGAATGAAACAGTTTCATAGTCTTTTCAACCACACGGTTCATTATTTCTGTTACAAACATTCAAATAATCACAAAAGTACTGGGATGAAAGTTCATAGTCTGGAGATAAACTCTGGTATGTACGGTAGAGATCAAAATAGAGTAAATCATCCTTTTAATTTGACATTCCAAATAATGTTAAAGATTTATCGATTGCGTTGTTATGCCAGTAGATGGTGAAAGGGGGCTGTTAATAATGTATTTGTCTTTGATCATTCATTCAAAAACACGGATTCATCCAGTAATGAATCAAGTAAATCTTGAGTGAATCACTGAATCATTTACTTATAAATTAGGCCTACATGTGATTCTGTTTAGTTGTCTAATGTTTTTTTTCTTCAGAATCGTAAGAGAACCACAACTTCCATTTAAATAACAACAACAACCCAATTTATTCAGAATCACGCAGCTATTTTGCAATTAGCTCTTAAGTAAATCTCGTTTTTATGTAGCCTGTTGATTTTTTAACTAAATGTTTAATAAAAAAACTGAATAACTATGCTTGATATCATCTTTTATTCACACTGGAATCGAAACTGGGAATCGAAAAGAATCGGAATCGATAAGCGGAATCGGAATCCAACCCTACAGAGCATAGGCCGAAAAACATTTCATTTTCTCCTCCAACTTCAATATCATCTGACATCGTTGATTTACCTTATTTTTTTGTAAAAGCGTTTGACTTTGCTTGTTTGCTTTGTAAACACTTGGTCGGTACTTCTGCCTATGTCACACTTGCATGATTACGTAATGCGTGAGGTTGAGCTAGTGCAAGATGAGCATTTGTGGTTAAAAAGTACAGAAATGTATTTTTATTTTTTTAGAAAATGGCAGATTGTTTTACTAGATTTACTCTTATTTCTTGGCTGGGATTGTGTAGAGCCCTTTCAAGCTGCATTGAAACTGCAATTTGGACTTCAACCCATCGATCCCCATTGAAGTCCACTATATGGAGAAAAATCCTGGAGTTTTCCTCAAAAACCTTAATTTCTTTTCAACTGAAGAAAGAAAGACATGAACAGTTCTTTCGATGAACAATACGGCAAATCAAAATTGATTACTGGTGTTTTGAGTTTTAGAAGGAACGAGTTTTAGAAGGAAATTCTCAGTTACTTCCTGAAATATTGGATTGGTTTTTCAGCTATAAAGCTGACTTTCGGAGCACCTAAAGAAAGATGTTGAAAAGGTTGTGATGAGATGAAAAGGAGGAAGTTCTAGTGGTTGTTCAGCTGTATAGAGCTTGGTTATTGAATTGTAAAATCTATTTTGTGAATTATATTAAGCCATCAGAGAGATTTTAGAAGAATATTGATTTATTCTCTTCATTTTTGGAGTATTTTTGAGTCATTAGCCTCTAGATGTGGTGTTCTGCTCTACTTCAACTTTAACACATTAAGTGACCTCATCTGGAATAGAAGAATTACAGTAATTTAATCAGGAAGAAGAAACGCTCGAAACTCTAGAAGTGGAGTACTGCTCTTTGTCAATTTAAAGATACTGAAAAGTGATTTTAGGATATAAGAATTACAATAACCCAATCGGGAAGAAGTAAAAGCCTATGTTCCACTTTCAGTGCCACTAAACTGTAAAAAAAGACCCAATTATGACTGCATTTCCTAGCTGTTAGTAACAACGTTAAAGTACACTTAAGTTTCGAGTCTGGTTTAGGTGTCATATCAAAGATTCACAAGGAATGTTTCACGCATGGTGGGAGAAAACCATGTTTGGGTCGTTTCTGCGCAGAGATGGGTTTGCAATCGAGATGCCTCCCTTTTTCCATATACGCATAATGAATGCAGAAGGCCAGGGTGAGTTTACCTTCAAGAATGACAGATTGAATATAAATCTAAACAGGCTAAGAAGGTAAATGAAACTGTTCCTTGTGGAGATGAAGTGATCTTAGGAAATCACAGTCAAAGTTGTAAGTGAAGTAGTTTTGGCCTGTGTGGTTTCTCTATTTTATTAACTGATCAAACGCTTCTTGTATTAGCCATTCTCATGTCGTTCTGCTTACAAAAAGAGAAGAGAATTCAGTGTTTAGAATATTTGGGTGCTATGTATACCAGCGTACTGCAGTGAATACGGCCTTCAGTGTCAAATCAACCAAATTTCAAAACCTCCCCGGCTCAAATTTTTGATTTTGTCAGTATTTTTCCTGAAGAAAGATGTATAGTGTACATGTATAGTGATGAAAGCCAAAATATTAAATGTCATGGATGAATATTTACTGAGTAGTCCACTATTTTGTAGAGGAAGGACAAAATGGCAATTTTCACCTGAGATTCAGGGTCAAGTTACATGGGGGTAAAAATTACTTTAGAAAGATGGCATGGTCATAATGTGATTTTTACACAGAGATTGGTAGTTCTATTAGTGAAATCTGTTGACTTTAGCAGTCTTTGTTGGATTATGTGCCAGTGGTGACCATTCAAAAATGGGGCAACAGCACTTTTCAAGTTTGCATGCCTGTAACTTAGGAAGTAATAAAGATATCTTAATGCCCTTTTAGATATTGGGTCATAACAAATTTTCCTTTTGGCATCATTTTTAATGCCCTATGAGATTCGGTTCCAGAGATAATGGAATTTCAATATGATTTCAGGAGTAAATCGTTAAAAATGACTGATTTTCAGTGGTCAAAAACCAACTGTGGGTCAGTTTGAAAAAATATGATACTTCTTTTCTTTTAAAGAGGAATGTCTGAAGAACAAATAATGTTAAAACTAGAGATGTATCTTGTTTCTTTCTGTCTAGACAACTGCATTGAAAATACCTGAGTGCCATAAATATTCTTTTTCCAAAGTTCATGTGCCTATAACTCAAGAAGTATTAAAGATATCGCAATATGATTTTAGATTCTAGTTCTTCATAAAATTTTATTTTGAAATCTTGATTTATATCATTTATCAAATCTATATCATTTAGTCCCAGAGTTAAGGGGATCTCAATGAGGCCCCATGTCCAAATTGTTGAATATTACCCATTTTCAGTGGTCCAAAATCAAATGTTGGTCACTTTGTGTACAGCTGATACTTATTCTATTTAAAGAACAATGTCCGAAGAAGATGTAACTTTGAAATTAGAATTAGGATCTTGTTTGCCTCTAGTAAAACAATTGCATAGAACTGCTTGTGTCTCATAAATATTCTTTTTCCAAAATTTGTGTGTCTGTAACTCAAGAAGTATTAAAGTTATCTTAATATAATGTTAGATTCTGGTTCTTCATTAAAGGAAGTCCACTTTCAAAACAAAGATTCACATATAATGTACTCACCCCCTTGTCATCCAAGATGTTCATGTCTTTCTTTCATCAGTCGTAAAGAAATTATGTTTTTTGAGAAAAACATTTATGCATTTTTCTCCGTATAATGGACTGATATGGTGCCCCGATTTTGAACTTCCAAAAGGCAGTTTAAATGTGGCTTCAAACAATCCCAAATGTGGTTGTAAGCAATCCCAGCCGAGGAAGAATGGTCTTACGATCGGTAGCGATCGGTTATTTTCATTAAAAAAAAAAAAAAAACAATTTAAACACTTTTTAATCTTAAATGCTCATCTTGCCTTTCTCTCCCTGAACTCTGTGTATTCTGACTCAAGACAGTTAGGGTATGTCGAAAAACTCATATTTTCTCCCTCAACTTCAAAAATCATTTCAAAATCATCCTACATTGCTGCCGAAGTTCCGACCCAGTCTTTGCAAAGTGAACATGCAAAGATCATCAAACACCCTTAACAAAAAAGTTAAAACAGCAATATAGGGCGATTTCAAAGTTGAGGGAGAACATGAGATGGGAGTTTTTCGACATACCCTAACTGTCATGAACCAGAACAAAAACAGTCCAGGCAGAAGACAAGATGAGTGTTTGGCATGAAAAAGTATATAAATTGTATTATTTTTATTAAAATAACAGATCGTTACGCTAGGTAAGACCCTTCTTTCTTGGCTGGGATCGTTTACAACCACATTTGGGATCGTTTGAAGCCACATTTAAACTGTATTTTGGAAGTTCAAAATCTGGGCACCATATCAGTCCATTATATGAAGAAAAATGCAGAAATGTTTTCCTCGAAAATAATTTCTTTACGACTGAAGAAAGAAAGACATGAACATCTTGAATGACAAGGGGGTGAGTACATTATTTGTAAATTATTGTTCTGGAAGTGGACTTCTCCTTTAACTGTTTTTCAGGAATCTTTTTTTAAGGCCCTGTATGGTTTAATCCCAGAGATATTGAATGCGACTCCAATTTAGTATCCTACCCATTTTCAGTGGTCAAAAACCAAATGTAGTTTTGTGATTATCTAATCATTACTGTTTACAATGCAAATATGCAAATAATAACAGCAACCCAAGGATTAGGATTGTACAGTGTGACATGTCCGATTATGAAAGACCAGGATTAATTGTTAACTCTAGGTAAAGTATGAACAGTATGAAATGTAACATAAGATTACCCAGGATTCCATTTTCCTAGGGTTCAGAATTACCCAGTGTAAATTAGGAGTAAATTCAAGAGTGAGAGACATTAAATGATTGAGGTACTATCAGTGTTTCTGCCAAATGTGCCCTTTAGCAGTAGATACTTCTTGATCTATGACTATGCTTCATATTTTATAACAATAAAAAAGAAATTCTAAAAATCCAGGTGAGGCAAATCTTGGTTTATTGATATGAAAGCAATGTGTGGCGAAAGCAGGATTTGTGTCAAACACTATACAATACTGCATGTTTACACTCTTGGTAGTTTCAGAATGAACAAAATCCCTTCATCCAAATATACCTCAAACTGATTCAAATATAGAATATTATGAATAGACTACAGAAAGTAAGGTAATATGCCTCAACTTGACCATTTCAGTGCACTTTTGTGTTCTATGCCTATATGTCTAATTGTTTTAATAGAGGGAAACAGGATACAATTCTAATTTCAACATTTTTTCTTTTTTGGACATTGTTCAGACAAAATTTTACAACTCCAAACTCCTACAAATTTTATAACTCCAGCATTTTACTCTGTGTAAAAGTTTTCATTTTGTGTAGAAGTTTCTGTCAAAAAATGAGTCAAAAGCCTGACACTATCCCACACAGTATACATACTGCACATTTTGGCAGGTGGTCAGCAGATATCCATGCATACAAAAAATGTGCATACACTGAGCTTGTTATTAATCCCACACTGTACGAAAACACAAAAACATGTATCCTGCCCTGAAATGATGCAAAAAAGATGATTATTAGCAGGGGTGAGGAATTTTGGTACATGGATGAATAAGAGTAACCTTTCAGTGTATTATCTGTCTCTCTCCCTTTCTCTCTATTCTGCTTTAAAGAGGTTTTTCTATAGCGGTGAAGAGGATTACGCGTTTATGTCTTGCCATTCCAGCCCCATTGGATGATTGGATTGGATGAAGCATTTTCAAACAGAGGGAAAAAAAGCACAAAGGAAGCAAAAAAAAAAAAGAGACAGAACAGTGTTCTGCATCATAAAAGCAGGTTTAGCACAAAACCGGACCCTTTATCCAGCTCCAATACACACAGACACCCGTCAGAACTGTTATATGCGTTATATGCATATGCACCTTTACACAGCAAAAGACAGATAAACGTAAAAAGGGCCAGAGAAAGGGAGAGAGAGACAGAACGAGTGAAAGTGTAGAGACAGAAGGGAGATATGTGAACATGCTAAAAATAACCCTCAGAAGTGCCTTTTTAAATCTGCAGTGAAGCAGAGAATTCATTCAAACCGATGCTAATGCAGCACACACACACAAACACACAAACACACCATTTGTTGGATTCTGACCCTCGTGTTCAGGATCCTGTTTTTCCGAAGGCTCACACACATGTGCGGCTATCTGAAATTCCTCACACACGCTCTGAGGAGGGGGTGGCAGAAGGCCAGAGTGAGCTGCGAGTGCTAGTACACATGTGCGCTGTGTACTGCAGCAGGCTAGCTGCGTTAGCATTAGCGCTCTGCCAATGTGCAAGTTCTCTCCAGATCTGAGGCGCCCTCACCTTCCATCTCTGCCTCTGCCCAGCTGGCCCTCGGAGCTGCTGATTTGTGTACCACAGCCATCTGCTCAGACTAATTAACTAATTAACTAATTAATGAACTCTGGGGAAGAAAGAACGCGCTGTCGATGGGCCTTGCGGGTTAGTGCTGTTTTCTTACCAGGGCCTAAGCGTTTCCTGCATTTCCCTGTTCGCATTAACTTCCTTACCTTGCTCGCTTTCTCTTTCTCGGCATCTACCAGCCCTTTATCAAATCTGTCCTATTTGAAGAAACAGATTACCCTAATTAGGTTCCTAATTCCACACAAGTCTTTATTTCAGCATTTTTTACACTTTCGCCACCAGCAAGCGCAAAATCCCTGAATTATGATTCACACACTGCCGTGCACCTCTCGAGGATGTTTGCTTTGAGCTATTTGTGTTTTCGAAACACGCTTTTCAGTTTTTGATGTGGACGCTAATCGCGTAATTATAAATTCAAAGGAAAACAATGGATGTTTGTGGTGTTGGTATCTGAGAAGTGGAGAAGGTGATTTTTGCAGATGTAAATGACACCTCAGATCTCAGAATGAAGAGGACCCATTTTCATATTTTTATACCCATTGCAGGTGATCTGGGCCAAGATTTAGCATGATTAACTTCACTTGGTTATTTCTATTTCAGAGAAAACGATTATAGAGACAAAAGAAGTGGGCCATCAAGGCTGTTATTTGGTGGGAGTTCCCACAAAATCTCATGGCAATTCATAACTATTTTACGTTTTAGCAATTGGTGGCCAATTCGTAACAATTTGTACAATCCTATCTATTACTGCCCACTAATAGTTAGTGCAAAGCTCCACTTTCATGGGGAATTCAAACAAAAATGTGTGATTGTTAGAAAAAAGTAAGCATGAAGCTCCACCATTAGGGATAATTCATACAAAAATGTATGATTGTTAGAAAAAAAGTATGCATAAAGCTCCACCGCTAGAAGCAACTCATACACTGTAAAAAACAAAAAACACAATTTGTTGAGTCAACTTAAAATAATTTGTTACCCTGCTGCCTTAAAATTTTAAGTTGAATCAACTCAAATATCCAAGTTGTCACTTAGTACAACTTAACATTTAAAGTTGACTAAAATTTTTTGAGTTGACTGAACATTTTTTAAAATGTACGATTGTTAGGAAAAAAGTTTAAGTTCCATCGTTAGGGAGAATTTGTACGAAAATGTTTGTTAGAAAAAAATAAGCATGAAGCTCCACTGTTACGGGAAAATCATACGAAAATGAATTGTTAGAAAAAAGTAAACATGATGCTCCAATGTTACTCTGTAAAAAATAAAATAAAATGTTGAGCCAACTTAAAATAATTGGTTACCCAGCTGCCTTAAAATTTTAAGTTCAGTCAACTCAAATAAGTTTAATCAACTTGAAATGTTAAGTTGTACTAAGTGACAACATAGGGATTTGAGCTGACTAAACAAAAAATCTGGTTTGTTAAACTTAAAAGCTGGGCTTGTTACCCAGTTGCCTTAAAAATTTAAGTTGAATGAACTTAAATATCTAAGTTGTCACTTAGTACAACTTAACATTTCAAGTTGACTGAACTTAACATTTTAAGGCAGCTGGGTAACAAATTATTTTAAGTTGACTTAACTAATTGTTTTTTACAGTGTAGGGGAAGTTTGTACAAAAACAATTTTTTTGAAGAAAAATAAGAACAAAGCTCCACCGTTGCTCTGTAAAAAAAATAAAAAACACAATTTGTTGAGTCAAAATAATTTAAAATAATTTGTTACCCTGCTGCCTTAACATTTTAAGTTCAGTCAACTAAAATAAGTTTAGTCAACTTGAAATGTTAAGTTGTACTAAGTAACAACTTAGATATTTGTGTTTGCTAAACTTAACAGATGGGTAAGTAACCCAGCTGCCTTAAAATTTTTAGTTGATTCAACTCAAATATCTAAGCTGTCACTTAGTATAATTTAACATTTCAAGTTGAATAAACTTTTTTTTGAGTTGACTGAACTTAAAATTTTAAGGCAGCCAGGTTACAAATTATTTTAAGTTGACTCAACAGATTGTTTTTTACATTGTAGGGGGAATTTGTCCGAAAAAGTATGATTGTTAGAAAGGAGGCATGAAGTTCCATCGATAGGGGGAATTTCATTTCATTTTTATTTCATTAAATTTATTTATTATGCACCGATAAACACAACAGCAGTTGACCATAGTGCTGTACAAATAACATAAAAACCAGGAGAAAGAATAACAACAGTAAATCAAAAGATAATTTAACATAAAGGGTTTAAAAATCCAAGCTAAAAAGCAGGATTTCAGTTTAGATTTAAACTCATTGACAGAATTTGAAGCTTTCACAGATAGAAGGTTATTCCATAGTCTCGGTCCAACTTTTGCAGAAGTACAATCACCTCTTGTCTTTAACTGTGATCTAGGCTGAACCAAAGTGTATGTTTTGTCGATCTCAGATATCTTGTTGGCTTATTTTCTTTTAACAAGTCAAATAAGAGGGTGCCAGATCATTTAAGGATATAAAAACAAATACCAATATCTGGTAACCAGTTTAAAGTCTTTAAGATCTCACCTTGTATGAAATTGTACAATTGTTAGAAAAAAAAAAAATCAGTAAAAAAAAACCGTTAGGAAGAATTCATACAATAACGTACAATTGATAAGTAAAGTAAGCATGAAGCTCCACCGTTAGGGGGAATTCGTACAAAAATGTGTGATTGTTAGAAAAACAGTAAACATGAAGCTACACCATTCGGGGGAATTCAAATGAAAATGTATGATTGTAAAAAAAAAAGTAAGAAGTACGAAGCTGCATTGTTAGGGGAAATTCATACAAAAATGTATGATTGTTCGAAAAAAGTAAGCACAAAGCTTTTCTAACAATTGTTTGTTTTGTATAAATTCATATGAAATTGTCACCTTGAAAAATAGTTAAATGGGGTAATGGTGGGATCCAATGGTCAAGAGATCAGGTTGGAATCCAATGGCTAATATTATCAAAAGCTAAAACTCATTTGTTTAGCTAATCACTTGATTCTGTGCGAGGTACAAATGGCCTTTCTTAGCCCCATTCTTTTTTCAGTAGAAGTACGTCCTCTGGTAAGTTGTCTGTAGTCTGTTGTAAGGTGCAGCCATGCAGAACGCAGAATATTGTTTTTATGTTTGTGGGATATTGATGCAGCCTAACAGTGGGGCCCTGCGAAGCACAGCTGATTAACTATTTTACTATACTTCACCAACCAATATGCTTGTTTTAGATACAAATATTTCAGTGACAGAAACACACTCTTCTGTGAGGAGTGGAAAGGACAAATAGGGCTCTGAGGTTTAGATCCTTTCTGGGGATACAAGGCAGCTAATGGTGGAGAAATGACACGGACTACTGCTTGAGAGTATCTATCATTCTGTTGTGTTTGTCTATTGTTCTATCATTCTGTCGTTCTTTCTATAGTTGTATTGATCTATCATCTATCTATCTATCTGTCTATTGTTATATCATTCTATCTGTCCATCTATCATCATCTGTTATTCTATCATTCATATCTATCATTCTATCGTATCTGTCTATTGTTCTATCATTCTATCGTTCTTTCTATAGTTGTATCTGTCTATCTATCTATCTATCTATCTATCTATCGTTCTGTCGTTCTCTTTCATTCTATCTTTCATTCTGTCTGTCTATTGTTATATCATTCTATCATCTGTCTATCTACCTATTGTTCTGTTGTTGTTCTATCATCTATCTATCTATCTATCTATCTATCTATCTATATATCTATCTATCTATCTCTATCGTTCCGTCATTCTATCTATCTGTCTATTGCTCAGATAGACCTATCTGTCTATCTATCTGTCTATCATTCTATCATTCTTTCTATAGTTGTATCTATCATCTATCTATCTATCTATCATCTGTCTATCTATCTATCATCTATTTATATATATTTATCTATCTATGGTTCTATCTTTCATTTCTATCTTTCATTCTATCTGTCTATTGTTATATCATTCTATCATCTGTCTATCTACCCTATTGTTCTGTTGTTTGTTCTATCATCTATCTATCTATCTATCCTATCTATCTATCTATCTATCTATCTATCTATCTATCTATCTGTCGTTCTGTCATTCTGTCTATCTGTCTATTGCTCAGATAGACCTATCTGTCTATCTGTCTATCATTCTATCATTCTTTCTATAGTTGTATCTATCATCTATCTATCTATCTATCTATCATCTGTCTATCTATCTATATATCTATCTATCTATCTATCATCTATTTATCTATTTATCTATCTGTCGTTCTGTCGTTCTATCTTTCATTCTATCTTTCATTCTATCTGTCTATTGTTATATCATTCTATCATCTGTCTATCTACCTATTGTTCTGTTGTTGTTCTATCATCTATCTATGTATCTATCTATATCTATCTATCTATCTATCTATCTATCTATCTATCTATCTATCTATCTATCTATCTACCTATCTATCGTTCTGTCATTCTGTCTATCTGTCTATTGCTCAGATAGACCTATCTGTCTATCTGTCTATCATTCTATCATTCTTTCTATAGTTGTATCTATCTATCTATCTATCTATCTATCTATCTATCTATCATCTATTTATCTATTTATCTATCTATCGTTCTGTCGTTCTATCTTTCATTCTATCTTTCATTCTATCTGTCTATTGTTATATCATTCTATCATGTCTATCTACCTATTGTTCTGTTGTTGTTCTATCATCTATCTATGTATCTATCTATATCTATCTATCTATCTATCTATCTATCTATCTATCTATCGTTCTGTCATTCTGTCTATATGTCTATTGCTCAGATAGACCTATCTGTCTATCTATCTGTCTATCATTCTATCATTCTTTCTATAGTTGTATCTATCTATCTATCTATCTATCTATCTATCATCTGTTTATCTATCTATCTATCTATCTATCTATCATCTATTGTTCTATCGTTCGTATCTATCATTCTATCGTATCTGTCTATCGTTCTATTATTCTATTGTTCTTTCTATCATTGTATTGATCTGTCTATCTATCATCTATCTATCTATCTATCTATCTATCTATCTATCTGTCTGTCTGTCTATCTATCTATCTATCTGTCTATCTATCTATCTTTTCCCCTGCATCACACTCTCACCTCCTCATCCCTCTTTTACTCTGGTATGCTACTCTCTCTCTGTCTTTCTCTCCGATCTGTCGTTCGCTGGAATGGTGCATATTCATGAGTCCGGCCCCAAACTGCTGCTCTCAGCACCAAAGTCTGCAGGAGATTCAACTCAGCACTCAGCTCGCAGTGAAACTTACCAAGAGAATCAGAGCAGTGCACAGGGTTAGACATTTAACTGATCATTTTGCCAAATTGTAATATGATATTCCGTTACACATATGGGCGCAACCCGCTGTTTAGGATAATCACTGCATTTTTGCAACATTCAACATTGTGTCTGCATGCTCGCAAAACACATCCCTCTGAAAGAAGAAGTGGCTGGTTGCCAGGCAACAGCAAACAGCTCAACAGAAGGAGCTTAATATGAAGACAGTCAAACCCACAGACCCTCAGCAACCAATTCCTGAACACCGTTTCCCATCAATCAGCCTTTTATCCAATGGCTGTGCTGCAAATAGACTCCCAGTCATCCAACAGACCACACTAGGGGTTCCCACTCATCCAGGTGCACAAATATTTACATCCCTGCCTCTGAACAATCGGTTTCTCGGACACAAATGGAGCCTCGACACATAGACAGCATACCAGTAGAATACCTCTTTACTACTACAATACTTACTATTTCTGCAGTGTATATTGTGCACGGTATGCCAGTTTTCTGTATGCATGAAAAACCCGAATGACGTTCTCAATTTGCCATAATGTGCAGTATACAACTGCATGGATCCCACAATGCATCTGGCATGACTCAATACTGCATATGACAGTAATTCAGTTGCTGGCAACATTTGAGAAGAGATGTTAAAATAATAAATAATTTGTCAGACTAGAAATGGAAGGTTAAATTGAGCAGGTTGCATTGTGGGATACAGTACGCAGTGAAGTAGGTCAGCCGGGTATCCCGTACCTACAGAAACGTGCATGCTGCGCTAATATGAATACTCAAACGTAGACACAGATTCACCACCTCTAGGATTCACACTCACCTAATATGAAACTATTATAAAAAGACCTCACGTCTACACTTCCCCCACTAATTTGCACTACAGTTGTATTTGTAATGCACTCGGTGACTTCACTCATCTTTAGGGACTCGCCTGTGGTGGCCTGATCCAGCAGTTTGATGAATACGTAATTTGCCTCGTTTTCTACGGGTTGTCCTTGACTCGTGAGGATGGCGCTTACGATGTGAGTTAGCACACATTCAGTTACCTGCCCTATTAATGTCGCTTAGACAATATGACTATGTTCACACCACAACTCAATGTGGCCCAAATCATATTTTTCCCTAGATTTTTTTTTTAACAAAAAAAACACCTGTATCTCTAAATCTCACGTTTTTAATGTACCAATAAAATTGAAATCATTTACAGCACAAAAAAGCGAGATCTGTGTGTAATTTTTTTCCTTGACAAGAAGTGCATTTATTTAGACGCAGAACGTCTTTACAACCACATCAAATGGGAGACTTTTCAGACGTGCACCGTGAACTGTGGTCAGATGAGATGTTGTCAGACCATATGTCAGTAAAAATTAATCTTTCTGTCCGGTCAGCCGTTATACTGTGCTCATAGCATGCATTCTTCAAATGTATGCACAGTGTAAGCATAGCACACGCTGTAGCCTGTATCATTTCATATTAAAGCGTGGATGAAACTACAAGCATGCCTGTCAGATTTGCGTCACATTCAGCAGCGGCAGCTCTTATACTAATAGCAGCCAAATAACCTAATTTCCTAGCTGCTGTGTTAAAGGAACACTCCACTTTTTTTGAAAATAGGCTCATTTTCCAACTCCCCTAGGGTTAAACAGTTGAGTTTTACCGTTTTCTAATCCATTCAGCCGATCTCCAGGTCTGGGGGTAGCACTTTTATCATAGCTTAGCGTAGATCATTGAATCCGATTAGACCGTTAGCATCTCGCTCAAAAATGACCAAAGAGTTTTGATATTTTTCCTATTTAAAACTTGACTCTTCTGTAGAATATTTCTGTATATTTTCGACTTGCTTAGGTAAATAATGGGTTTATGTGAACGTTGTTTTAAGTTCACTTAAATTAGACGTTATTTTTTAAAGTTTAATAAATGTTAAAATTGATAGTCAGTGGTTAAATATTAGGAGAAAAAAACAATTTCCTATTGACATAAGTAATATTAGTCGAAGAAGTAGACGTAGAAGAAGTCGAAGATGCAGAAGTTGAAGAAAAATCAAAGAAGTAGAAGTCGTTGAATATGCATAAGTCTAAGAAAAAGTCAAAGATGGAGAAATCAAAGAAATAGTCGAAGAGGCAGAAGTCACAGAAGTCTATGAAAAAGTTGAAGAGGCAGAAGTCAAAGAAAAAGTCGAGGAAGCAGAAGTCAGAATTAGAAGTAGAAGAAAAATTTGAAGATGTAGAAGTCGAAGAAAATGTTAAAGAAGCAAAAGTCAAAAAAATTGAAGAGGCAGAACCTATAGAGGAAGTCGAATAGAAGTCTACGAAAAAATCGAAGAGCAGAAGTCTACAAAAAAATTGAAGAAGCAGAAGTTGAAGAAAAGTCGAAAAGGCAGAACTACAAAGGAAGTCAAATAATGAGTCAAGAAGCAGAAGAGAAAAGTCAAAGAAAAAGTTGAAGAAGCAGAAGTCAAAGAAAAAGTCAAAGAAGCAGAAGTTGAAGAAAAAGTCAAAGAGGCAGAACTTATAGAAGTCGAATAATGAATCGAAGAAGCAGAAGTTGAAGAAAAAGTCAAAGAAGCAGAAGTCGAATAAAAAGTTGAAGCAGAAGTTGAAGAAAAAATTGAAGAAGCAGAAGAAATCAAAGAAAAGGTTGAAGAAGCAGACGTCGAAGAAAACGTCAAAGAAGCAGAAGTTGAAGAGGCTGAAGTCATAGAAGTCGTCGAAGAAAAAGTCAGTGAAGCAGAAGTCGAATAAAAAGTTGAAGCAGAAGTTGAAGAAAAAATTGAAGAAGCAGAAGAAATCAAAGAAAAGGTCGAAGAAGCAGAAGTCGAAGGAAAAGTCAAAGAAGCAGAAGTCGAAGAGGCTGAAGTCATAGAAGTCATCGAAGAAAAAGTCGAAGAAGCAGAAGTCAAAGAAAACGGGTATCAGTGATACCTTCGGTAAAAAAAAAAAAAAAGTTTAACAAATATTAAAAATATACTTTCTTTATGTTGTTCTTACATGCATTATAAAATTATATTTAAAATCTACAATGTTAGATGAGATTAATCGCGATTAATTTTTTAAAATGTGCGAAGACTGAAGACTGTAGTAATGGCTGCTGAAAATTCAGCTTTGCCATCACAGGAATTAATTACATTTTAAAATCTATCAAAGCATAAAGCAGTTAATTAAATTATAATATTTTTGTTCAAAAAGAATGGTGAGCACAGAGACTCTGATTAATTTTTTTTAAATCACAAATGTAAAATAAATAAAAATATAATTTGTGTATTATTTATATACTATCATAGTATTTATTAAATATTTGTATTATTGTTTTTTTTTAATTAACAATGATTCCATTTTAATAATGTATATTTAATGATATGAATAAAATTATTCATTCAAAGTTTAAATAAATGAATGAATGAATGAATCTTACAGAATCTAAACCTTTGAATGGTAGTTTAGGTGATATTTCAAGGAAAGATGCATAAATATAAGCTATATTTATTTAAAACATATTGAAGCCAATCACTGCTAATATTTAGTTTTATCATGGAAACGATTGCAGCGGTTTAAGATGATGCCGTCGGTCGTGAATACACGCTACTGTTTTGCACAGCATGTAAATGAATGTAGCAGATGCAGCAGTATCCTTTAAAACAAAGTCATTATCAGCCTGTGGGAGTTTCAGACGTCAAACGCTTTTTTTAACATCTGTAACAAACATTTTCAAAGAGCTCTATTTCTGTGTATCCCTCCGTCTACAACACTAGGAGAGCCTTTTATATGTAGAGGTGCCGAGTGTGTGATCTGTTTTCCTATTGTGTGTTGTTTGTAATATGATGTGCCGTATGTTGTCGCTTGTCGTCTTCCTCACAGGCCTGACTCCTGAAAACAACATGGCAGTTTGTCTTTTTCCCTACTCATCCCTCTTAGTTTCTTTGACATGCTCTCTGTCTCTAAAACACACACATGCACACGCAGTCACACTCACTGACTCTTATATTGGGTCTGAGGGCACGTAGCTTTTAAGTACGGGTCTATTTTTATCTCTTTTCCCCCTCTTATGTCTTTTCCCCATTTCTTTTAATATTCCGGAGGAAGCCTATCTTTCACACTCTGAAGAGTGGTTTCTTAGACATGTGAAATATGTTTGAAATTCCCCTTTTTCTCACCACATTTTCATGTTTTTAGTGCATCACCAGTTCAGTTAGAATAGTAAAATAGACGGTCTTATGTAAGCTCTTTAGTTCTCATTTACACTGTGACTCCAGAGTCTCACACGCCCCATTTTAATGAGCGGTAACATGCATTATTTGTAGATGTCCGTAATGGTATATGGGCTTCCTGTTTTGAAGTATGTATGTGGATGTGGGCACTTAAGCTTTTTCTTCCCAAAGAACAATGGTCCAAATGTCTAAACTGGCTAATCGGCCAGACTTATCATAAAGATGGGCTTGACAAGATGATAATAAAACTCCTCTCGCCAGCAGTGATAACAGTTAATGCATCAAACCCACCCTAGCACCCCTGAGGTTCACAGTTCTGAGCATTGCAGATGAAAATATGTTCTGCCAAAGCTGCTGTAATTGAAGACACATATGTTTTTGAGCGATTATAAATAGATTTATGAACTAGCAGTGGAATGATTTGAATCTTTTGAATCAGTTTGTTTCGTTCGTTCATTTGTTTAGTCACCATTCCTGTAGGCTGAAAGCTAAACATGATCAATTTTACAAATAATTTTACTTCAATCTTATGAGAGAAAAATTACATACTGACATTCAAATAATATGACAAGACAAACGTTTTTGAGTGATAGATTTATGAACAAATCAGTTCTGATTTGTTTATTCATTTGTTCAGTCACCATTCCTGCAAACATTATCACTGGTGAGTAGGGTTGGGTATCAAGAACCAGTTCCAAATTTCCAAGAACCGGGTATTCGATAAGACGCATGCATTTTTAAGTTTAAAATCAACGGATTTAACAGGAAATGAGAGAACTTGCACACTGTTTGTGTGCAACGCAGTGCACACTAGTGCTGGGAGTTGATTCCAAAAAGAATTGATTCCTCGAATCCGAGGCGTTGGAAATCGAGAGTCGATTCCCATCAAGAGAAATTGACTCTCCATTCATAGCCGTTTTCAATTCAACAAAGCTTATCTATAGGCGTACGGCTGGGCGATGATTCGATAACGATAATTTTCACGATATAATTTTCCTCGATAAAACAATATGAAGAGTTCGATAAATGTTCGATATAATTTTTATGTGCCAAAAACGGTGCCAAATAGCGCGACTCATTTGAATCGCGCCACACGGACCGTTTATCCGCTCGGACCAAAGTTTAAACTGCCGCGCTGCGCGAGCTC
Organism: Labeo catla; assembly: GCA_012976165.1. Classification (NCBI taxonomy): domain Eukaryota; kingdom Metazoa; phylum Chordata; class Actinopteri; order Cypriniformes; family Cyprinidae; genus Labeo; species Labeo catla. The sequence continues at coordinate 137,568 of VONZ01000200.1, forward strand.
ACTAGACAAGATGCATTTTTTATCTAGATGCGGCACGGACGCGCCTGGAAAAACCGAGCGCTTCCGTAATGAGCGTAGCTGCCGCGCGCCCACATTTGAAATAACGAACTTGAACGCGAAAAAGACGCGATATGTGAACGGCCCCGTCACGCGAGCACTAAACAGCGCTGTGAGATCCAGTGTGAAACACTTGAATTCAGCGATGAACACAAATGACTCTGTGATTCAAACTAGTTTGAAGCTGTGTGCAACGAGACAGTCAGAAGGCTTTTCAATCTACACATCGCCATCATTTACCATGGATTTACTGTAGTAACACTCACTGCAGCATGGTATTGTGGCAGCAATGTGGGATATTCACATCGAATTTTATTACAGGAATAATGGTATATAATTATAGTATGTGTATTTGTGATTAAGCTATAGCGTGTGTGCATTTATACTGAATGTTTTTAGACTACCGTTTTTCATACAAATAGGCTACCTATAAAACCATGTAGTTATATTTTACCATGGTATTAAAGTACCATTATGTGTGGTTTTAACTGTGTTTATCATGATTTAAAATGTATGCTTGCTACTATAGGAGACCAATGCTTAAAGAAAAAAAACTGGGTCAGAATAAATTTAACCATATAAAACTCAGATGAAAAAAAGTGATATTATTGTTATTATTATTATTATTATTATTATTATTTATCAGACAACCCAAAACCTGTTTCTTGATTTGAAACAATATAACAATAGAACATGCAGAAATTAATGTTTCTATTTAGATATTTATGTTGTTAAAGAAAATTAATGGTCTGGTTTCTACAACTTTTACTTTGGAGCAAAAATCTGACTTTAAACTTGAAAGAAATAAATATGTGACATTTATCGTGACAATTATCGATATCAACTGATATGAAAAAAATTATCGTGATATTTTTTTGCCCATATCGCCCAGCCCTATCAGCCGCGGCGTTGTGGGTGGGCCTACTGGGCCTGGGCCCACCCACTTGCGCTTGGGCCCACCCTGAGTAACTGCCAGATACACACACACGGTACAGGACCCGGATGTTTAGCTACTCTGTTCGATATGCAGGTTTTGGTTATTAGCCTGTTTTTAACTTATTCTAAATGCTTGAAGTCCGTTATAGGATTTAAATATGAATGTACTTCACCTGTGTTTTAACAATGTGGTATCCCACAATAGTTCAGTTTTTCACGCATGCTATTTAACTTTGAACATTCATTCCATTCAAAAATGTTCATGTTAGTTTCATTCAGCGCTATACAGCGAATACATTTTTTTTTCATGATCAAAAGAAGCAGATAGACGATTAATCATAACCTGCCTCTTAACATGTTCCGAGTGTTTAAAATGCAAATTCATTCACTGTCTCATCTGATTGTTTTAATTGCGTTTTGTACTGAAAGCTGGAAAAAAAAATAAAAAACGTTGAGAAGTGGATCTGAAATTTTCTTCCTGTTTCATTTTATTCCGGTAAAGAATACGGTCAGGGAATTAACAGTGCGTGCGCCGCTGCTGTAAATGGAGTTTACCAAATATTCTCTATCGCTCTGCCCGCAATATTCACAATCCAAAGACAGGGAAAAGGAGTTTAACTTTGGTATAGTTTGTGTATACCTGCTTGTTATATACATTTTATATTGAACATATTGACTCCTTAAATTAAGGCCCACCCAAAATTACTACGGCCCATCCAAAGATTAAATCCTGGCGCCGCGCCTGAGCCCTATATAGGCGCCTCTCAGACAAAAGGCTGCATCATACGAAGGTTGCATATCTCGGCTGATGTCATCAGACGTCACTTAACATCGATTCACGAAAATAAACTGAATGAAAAGAGTCGGTACTGAGCACGTCTGAGTTTGAGGATGCAGCCTTGCTCGCTAATAGTGATTAGAAGTCTGATTCGTTTCCACGTAAAGGTTATTTCAGATAGATCGTTTTAATGAACCAGTTCAAAAACGATTCGAAAAGTTATTTTACGGTGAAGTGGCCTTATATTGTCCACAGTTTTGAGTGCTGCACGACAGAACAGATCATGACGTGATCGAGGGTCTTGATTCTATTTCCATCTTAAATAAAGTGCTATTTTTAACCTTTCTAGCCAATTATAATTCTGAAAGAAAACGCAGAGAGCACAGATCAGTGGCCGAGAGCGCATCTGATTTGACAGCTCTTATATCACTGTTGTTGTTCTGGTTATTTTGTTTCAGTGTACAGTTTGTTAATTTTGCGCAAAGCATACCACTGAAGTACACATCATTCAGCTGAACTGTGCCTTGTTCCATTCATGCAATAAACGCATGTCCATTGCTGCGTTGTGGGATATGACTAATTTCATGTGCAATGCAGACAGAATTACAATTTAAATACAGAAATGTATCATAATTTTAAAAAATAACGCTTCATATTATGATTAGGCTATTTTCTAAGACCTTTATATCCTACAGTCATGGCGAAATTAGGTTCCTCCACTCTATAAAAAACAAGAATCGAAATCAACAGTGAGGAATGAGGAACAGTGAGGAACCAGGAATCAGAATCGAACAGCCCTAGTGCATACACATTTGAAGCGCGAGCACAGTGAACAACGGTCCCGGTGCGGGTTCCCGACCTTTGTCCGTTTTCGAACTGTTCCGTGCATTTCCACTGCAGAAAAAGTCGTTCCGGGCCAGAACTGATTTCTCTTTCACATTTATCGCCCAGTATGCACAAAAATACATCAGTATATTATCATAAACACAGCCGTTTTTTGTTAAAGTGAAAGTAAACAGATGAGAAAGAAAACGCTTGCGTAACTGTATTTTTAGATTCGCGTTAGTTAGGCGTTAAAGAGACAGCAGCCTAATAAACGTGATGCCTGTCATTAATGTTAATCCAAGAACAAAAATTCATTAACTGGTCTTGACTGAATATCTTTCGTAACTGTAACGAGGATTAATCTTTATTTTATAATGAAAAGAAAACTGTTTTTAAACGTTTGATTTAAATTTCTGTACCTGCAATTTGTTCAGTTGTATTTATTTATGCTATTGCTAATTTATTTGCTTTTTCCTATTTTATTACTGACAGTACAGTTGTCTTTAACAATTTAATGTTTGAAATTTATGTTAGTCTATTTGTTTTTGCTGTGGTATTTTATTTATTTATTTATTTATTGTTAAAATCATAAGCAATAGTTCCTCTTAGGCCTAAGTGTTCTGTAGGCTGCTGATTTTGCTTATGTTATTCAGCTGCAGCAGAAAGCTTTGTAAAAAAAAGAGAATAGAAACAGAGAGTAAAACAGAATTAAAATGTTTGACTTAAATTTCACTTGACTGTTTTATGTTATTGGAATCAAAACTAGGAATCGTTAAGAATCAGAATCAATAAGCAGAATCGGAATCGATAAAATTCAAACCATACACAACTCTACTGGTGAGTGACTCGTGTTCATTTATACCAAAGGATTTAGTCAATGAATGATTCCCTTAAAAGATTCAAAAAATACTAATGTACTGATTAATGTCAATGTGCAGTATACAATGTCTACTATTTTAAAAGAAAACATGTTTAAATATTGACTTTAAAATAATGTTTTGCTAAAGCATTCATTGTACTGTAATTAAAGAATGTACTGTAATTATGAACTAGCGATGGAATTTGAATCTTTTGAGTCAGTTTGATTCATTAGTTAATTTGTTCAGTCACCTTCCTGTAGGCTGATAAATATGATCAATTTAAAAATATATATTTTACTTAAGTCTTATGAGAAAAAAAGAAGTGTTTTAAATACTGACATTCAAATATGTTCTGCTAAAGCTTTTATAGTACTGTCTGTGAGGAACATGTTTTTTTTTTTTTTTTGAGTGATTTATTAATGAGCAGTAGAATAATTAGAATCTTTTGAATCAGCACTGATTTGTTTGTTCATTTGTTCAGTCACCATTCCATCACTGGTGAGTCATGTTCATTTAGATCAAAAGATTTGGTCAATGAATGAATCGCTTAAAAGATTCAAAAATACTGAACTGCTTATTGTCTAATGTACAGTACACAGTGTATAATGTCTCCTTTTTTCCATAATGCATTAATTAACATGCATTTTAAGAGAAAAATAGTGTTTTAAATATTGACTTTAGAATAATATGTTCTGCTAAAGCTTTCATCGTACTGTAATTAAAGACACGTGTTTTTGAGTGTTTATAAATCGACTTATGAACCATAAATAATGTGAATCTTTCGAATCAGTTTTGATTCATTCGTTCATTTTCTCAGTCGCTGTTCTTGTAGATTACATGACCCCTGGTGACCAGTGAGTGACTCAGAGTCATGTTCACCTAGCCCAGAGGGTTTGAACTCATTGAATCATTCACAAAAAAAGATTCATTTACAAAAATTAATGTCCTGCTTCATGTCTAATGTGAAGTATACAGTGAATAATGCCTGAAATTTTTATGTATTGATAAACATGCTCAAATTTTATAAACAATTTTATAGTCTTATGAGTACAAACGAATGTCTTACATTTTGACATTTAAACAATATGTTCTGCTAAAGCTTTCATAGTACTGCAATTGAAGACATCATGTATGTTTTGAGCAATTTTAAAAGAATGTATGAACTAGCAATGTAATGAGTTGAATCTTTTGAATCAGTTTGATTTGTTCGTTCATTTGTTCAGTCACCGTTTCTGTAGGCTTGATAAACATGATAAATTTTACAAAGAATTTTACTTCAGTCTTATGAGAGAAAAAAAAATTCAAATAATATCAAAACATGTTTTTGAGTGATAGATTTATGAACTAGCAAAAGAATATTAGAATCTTTTGAATCAGTTCTGATTCATTTGTTCAGTCACTGTTCCTGTAGGCATCATCACTGTGAGCGACTCAGAGTCATGTTCATTTAGACCAAAGGATTCAGTCAATGAATGATTCACTTTTAAGATAAAAGAGACAAAAAATAATAATGTACTGCTTAATGTCTAATGTACAGTATGCAATATATAATTTCTACTATTTTTACATAATGCATGTTTAAATATATACTGATAATAATATGTTCTGCTAAAGCTTTCATTGTACTATATTTAAAAACATGTTTTTGAGTGATTATAAATAGATTTATGAACTATAAATAATTTGAATCTTTTGAATCAGTTTTGATTTATTCACGCATTTGCTCAGTCACTGTTCCTGTAGATTACATGACTAGCAATGGAATGTTTGAATCTTTTGAATCAGTTTGATTCATTTGTTTAGTCACTGTTTCCTTAGGCTGATAAGCATAATCAATTTTACAAATTATTTTACTTCAATCTTATAAGAAAACTAAAAATAAGTGTTTTTAATACTGACTTTGAAAAAATATGTTCTGCTAAACTTTTGTAGTAGTGTAACTAAGGAACATGTTTTTGAGCGATAGATTTATGAACTAGCAGTAGAATAATTTGAATCTTTTGAATCGGTTTTGATTTGATGAATCACCGTTCATTTAGACCAAAGGATTCAGTCAGTGACTGATTCACTTAAAAGATTCAAAAATACTAATGCACTGATTATTGTCTAATGTACAGTATACAGTGTATAATGTCTGCTATTTTTTCGTTATGTATTGATTAATATGCTAAATTTTAAGAGTAAAAAGTTTTTGTGTTGTAAAAATTGACCTTAAAATAATGTTCTCCTAAAGCTTTAATTGAACTGTTGTTTTATTTATTTGTTTATTTTTTGAGTGATTCTAAATAGATTCATGAACTATAAATAATTTGAATCTTTCGAATCAGTTTTGATTTATTTGTTCAGTCATGTTCATTTGTTCCTGTAGATTTCATGACCAGTGAGTGACTCAGAGTCATGTTCATCTAGCCCAGAGGGTTCACTCATGGAATCATTCACATAAAAGATTCATCTACAAAAAGGAATGTACTGCTTCATATCTCATGTGCAGTATACAATGAATAATGCCTACAATAATGCCTAAAGCTTGCATAGTACTGTAATAGAAGACATACTGAATGTTTTGAGCAATTGTAAAAGAATTTATGAACTAGCAATGGAATGTAGGGCCCTATGAAATCTGTTTTATTCCAAATTCCATTTTATTTTTTTCCAAATTCCGTTTTTTTCCCATCTCCTTTTTAATGATTAAATGAAATTGTATTAATCAGAGAACATGTCTAATTGATTAAAATCATGAAACTTATACAATTTCAAATCAATTCATTAAAGGTTTAACAAAAATTACATGGTTAGGGCCCTAGGAAATGTTTTATTTTTTCTCACCATATGTTTTATTGTTATCAAATTTTGTGTTTTAACATGTCTAATTATTTGAATGCATACTTAATTTATTCAAATTTATTCTTAAAATACCTAGCCTTATGAAAGTTTTTTTTTTTTTTTTACCCTCAGAAATTCTGTCTTGTGTATTTAAATGTTCTGCTTATCAAATGAAGACATAAAACATTAATTTCATTTATCTTTTAATTATTGAAAATTAAGCAAACTTTTTTCTCTTTTTTTGGCAGACAAAGGGGAATTTACTATTAAAATAAAAACAAATGTTGTGTGATTATATCCTAAAAAATAATGATCGTTTCATTTTAGTAGTAGTAGTAATAGTAGTAATATATATCTGGCACAATGTCTTCAGGTTAAACCGGACTTTTATTTTGACGGGTTGCCTTGTCTACCTTTACATTTCTGTGTGTATATGATATAACGCTAGTTTTTCTAGGATGGAACGGTCAAATGCTCACGAAGTGACTCTCAGCAGATATTGTTCATGTATTTATGTCCTCATTAAGTGAGACGACAGACGTTCATTAAAACAGAGACACGCAGAACATGCAGGATTGACATTTAAATAGTATTTTTGCGGCGTAATATTTACAGATACTAGTCCATATTGCGGTTTGATTTAAGTGTAATGACATACTTTTGATTCATTCATTCAAACTTTGACAAATTCCGTGACATTCCGTGTTATTCAGTAAATTCGGTTTTTATGACTGGATTCCGCGATTCCGTCCGCTTTTTCCGCATCGCGGAATGATTTGTATCTTTTGAATCAGTTCTGATTTGTTTGTTACGCTTTGGTAAAAATGCAAAAAACATATTCCAATCTAGTGAGAAAAAAATGTCTTAAACCATGACATTCAAGTATAGTATGTCATGTCATAGTGTGCTGTACCAAGCTATATTATTCATGACCAGTCTATTGTAAACATTAATAGGAATCTTTCCAAATGGTAAAAGGAAGTTCCAAATGACTAATTAATGCTTTAGTTCTCTGCCTTATTTCATTCTTTCAGTTTTACCAATGCACTTTGCTCTTGGCCTCAGAGTGCTTGATCTTGGTCAACATGTATTGATCATGGTCTTTTATACCTTTGGTCTACATTGTTTGTTATCTTATCTCGTCTAACTCTCTTGCTCTCCGTAGGCTTTCTAAGCACTGGAGATCAGTCTGCGAAGGGGAATTATGGGCTACTGGACCAGATTCAGGCTCTGCGATGGCTCAACGAGAACATTGGACACTTTGGGGGAGACCCAGAGAGAATCACCATTTTTGGCTCTGGGGCTGGAGCCTCATGCGTCAACCTTCTCATCCTGTCCCATCATTCTGAAGGTTTGAAACTGTGTTGCCTTGATCAACAATAAAAAAAATCCATCATTTAAAGGAAGGTCACCAAAAATTAACATTTGGATATTTGGAATTGTGTTAAAGTCCATAAGCCTATTTGTGGGCCCTATATTTTTTACACTATACTGTCCTGTGTTCTGAATTTTTTAATACCAATATATTGTGCGGCTGTGTGAGAGTGAGACTGATTTTTGGCAATGCCTTGCCGTGTGTGTGTGAGTTTGTGCGTGTGCGAGACTGATTTACACCGCTATCTCGAGATCACACGTGCGTCTGCATTTGATGCCAGTTTATAATGAGTGCTGTGTGATAAAAATGGAGGGATGTGAGACAAATTCATAATGAGCAGCATGTACAGCTATGTGTGTGTGTGTGATGCAGAAGTGTTGGACTGCAGCTGAGCTGATTCTTAATTGATTTCATAGGGAACTGGAGCAGGGGGGTCTTGTAATAGTGTATAGTGTGAATGTGTGTGTGTGACTGGGGGGTGGGGGAAGCATTTTAATAATTAATAGCAGAATCTGCAGATGAAAACCATGGGACACTTTACATAACGGTGCAGCAGGGTTCTGAAAGCCAAGATGGTTTCCTCCCGCTTAATCCAGAGTCTTTTCGAACACTGCTGAGCTCACTTTTGTCACTTTCACTCAGGTAATGAATCTGAGTTTCTATTTACAACACATATTAAAAAGAGCCCCTAACTGTTGGTTCCATGCTGTTATTGGTTATGCCTTGTTGAAGACCAGCATGACCTTTCTACCATGTAAGCTTAGCAACTTGTTTCTCTGATCATTAAAATAGTTTCAGAACTTTAATTGTAAATGTGTATTTGCATGCCTGAGTTCCATAACAGTAAGGTCAAAGTCTGAGACGACATTGACAGTCTTGGTCTGAGTTTACAAGACGTGTTGTTTAAATGAATATTTTTAAAGATCATATGCACATTGCACCTCACCTCTCTTGCAAGGCCAGTCGTAGTCTGGCATTCTGGCATGCCTGGATTCTGGCATTCCAGTAGCTCAAACAGTGAGAACTGCACTAGCAATGCGGAGGTCATGGGTTTGATTTCCAGGGAATGCATAAATGAAACTCTTTGTCTTCACTGCAATAGAAGTCACTTTGAATAGACACGTTTGCCAAATGAACAATTATTTTGGTGCGTTCTGTTTTCTTCTTATCTAAAGTTAAAATTCAGTTGTTCTTTTCTAAAATGCAGAGGCTGTTCTTTTCTGATCTTTTTATTCTGTAAGGTTCTGTTTTGAAGAATGTGTTAAGAATGTGTTCTATTAAGATTTCATTTTCTGTATCTGTTTTGTTCTTTTCTGAGCTTAAGTCTGTGTTCTGTTCTGAAATTAAGATTCAGTTCTCATCTTTTTAAAAAACTTTTTGATTCTTTTCTGTTCTTAAAGGAGAACAACAGAACAACATTTTACAGATACTGTACTCACCCCCTTGTCATCCAAGATGTCTTTCTTTCTTCAGTTGTAAAGAAATTATGTTTTTTGAGGAAAACATTTCAGGATTTTTCTCCATATAATGGACTGATATGGTCTCCCGAGTTTGAACTTCCAAAATGCAGTTTAAAGGATCTCAGCTGAGGAAGAAGGGTCTTATCTAGCGAAACGATCGGTTATTTTCATTGAAAAAAAAAATACAGTTTAAATACTTTTTAATCTCAAACGCTCTGTCTTGCTCTCCCTGAACTCTGTGTATTCTCGCTCAAGACAGTTAGGGTATGTTGAAAAACTCTGATCGTATTTTCTCCCACAGCTTCAAAAATCATTTCAAAATCATTCTACATCGCTGCAGAAGTACCGACCCAGTGTTTGCAAAGTGAACTTGTAAAGAAGACCAAACAGCCATATAGGGCGATTTTGAAGTTGAGGGAGAACATGAAATTTTCCTGTCATGAACCAGAAATAAAGAGGCCGGGAAGAGCAAGACAAGACGAGCGTTTGACATTAAAAAGTATAAAAATTGTATTATTTTATGAAAATAACCGATCGTTGCACTAGATAAAACCCTTCTTCTTCAGCTGGGATCGTTTACAACAGCATTTGGGATCACTTGAAGCCGCATTTAAACTGCATTTTGGAAGTTCAAACTCGGGGCACCATATCAGTCCATTATACGGAGAAAAATCCTGAAATGTTTTCCTCAAAAACACAATTTCTTTACGACTGAAGAAAGAAAGACATGAACATCTTGGATGACAAGGGGGTGAGTACATTATCTGTAAATTGTTCTTCTGGAAGCGGACTTCTCCTTGAAGTTAAGGTTCTCTTCTGTTTCGTAAATTAAAGGGTTAGTTCAGCTAAAACTGAAAATTCTGTCATTGATTACTCGCCGTCATTTCATTCCAAACCCGTAAGACCTTCGTTCGTCTTTGGAGCACAAATTAAGATATTTTTGATGAAATTCGAGAGCTGTCTGACCCTGCATAGACATCAAAATAACTAGAAATTGTTGAATAAAGTTATTTTTGTGTGCTTTGCGCACATAAAGTATCCTCGTAGCTTGTCCTTACTACGTGTCTGGGCCTTAAATGTGGTAGTTGTGTTGCTGTCTATGCAGGGTCATACAGCTTTTGATAGACACATAGCGCTACTGCACCTCTGGCGACCCGATTTTAAATCCTGACTTGTGGTCCTTTGCCAATCCCTTTCCTAACTCTCCACCTAATGGATTCCTATCATATTCTAGTGTTCTGTCTGGTAAAATGCATGAAAAAGGCCCAAAAATAAAAAGAAAGCTATCGGATTTCCTTAAAAATATCTTTTTTGAGCTCTGGATTTGATTTTCGAAGATGAATGAAGGTCTTACGGGTTTGGAACGACATGAGGGTGAGTAATTGAAGAACCTTTTAAGAATCTGTTCTGTTCTGAAGTTAGAATGTGTTCTGTTCTATTCTGAAGTCAATATTCTGTTCTTAAGTTAAGAAACCAGACTGAAAAGCATTTGTTGTGATGGAAGTTTCAGTGGCCTCCCTTTTGTGATGATACAAGATATTCAGTGGCTTTATCTTGCTCATGGTCATGGGTCACACTCTGTCCACGTTGACTCACTCACATTATAGCCTGCTCTTTGACTCTTCTTAGTCATTGTCTTGTAATTGGCCCTGGTTTCAGGTTTGTTCCAGAGGGCCATTGCTCAGAGTGGCTCCGCCATATCCAGTTGGTCAGTGAACTACCGGCCTCTGATGTACACCAAGATCCTAGCCAAGAAGGTGGGCTGCAGTTACAGCGACACTGCAGATCTCGTGGACTGTCTGCGAAGGAAGAGCTTCAGGGAACTGGTGGATCAGGATATCCAACCTGCACGCTACCACATCGCATTCGGACCGGTGGTGGACGGAGATGTTGTACCCGATGACCCTGAGATCCTCATGCAGCAGGTGTGATTTTAGACACTGCAGAGGCCCAGAGTTTAGAGTGCTTGAGAGTCTAATCATGACAGTTAATGAGCAAAAGTGAATACAGTGGGTGACATTTGTGTGTTGTCCTCAGGGGGAGTTCCTGAACTACGACATCCTGTTGGGGGTGAACCAGGGTGAAGGGTTGAAATTTGTAGATGACAGCGAGGGTGAGGATGGTATTTCAGCTGCTTCCTTCGACTACACCATATCAAATTTTGTAGACAACCTCTACGGATACCCAGATGGTGAGTTTCATTAATACACCTATACACACTTGCACTACCAGCAGAACATCAAAGAAATTATTCTAAATTGCATGCAATGATTGAAAATACTTCACTTGTCATATTTACATATCCAACACAATGTAAATGATTTTGTAGTGTTTCTATTCAGGCACTGAATGGAGATTTACTTTGAGATCCAAAGAAGATCTATGACATCTGTGCATAAGAGTGCAATGAGAAAACCTATTACATACACATCAATTGTGCCATTCAGGACAGTCCCGCAGATTTCTGTAGGCAACACTGTCATACACATCTACACATTCTTTTAGCGGTTGTTCAAGGTAATCAGTCTAATTTTACCCCTCACCTTGGGTGTTTCTGTCTCACTGTCTCCTATATTAGGTCAAGGTGCCCTGCTTTGTGTGACAACCAACTCTGTCTTTCAACATCCAACATCCATCTTTTTCTTTCTTCGTCTCTCTTCTTAGGTAAAGACATACTGCGGGAGACTATAAAGTTCATGTACACAGATTGGGCTGATCGTGATAACGGTGACATGCGGCGTAAAACTCTGCTTGCACTTTTTACCGACCACCAGTGGGTGGCGCCAGCAGTGGCCACAGCTAAGCTGCATGCCGAGTTCCAGTCCCCAGTTTATTTTTACACCTTCCACCACCACTGCCAGACGGAGGCACGACCCGAGTGGGCAGACGCGGCACATGGCGACGAGATCCCGTATGTGTTCGGTGTTCCCATGGTGGGCGCCACAGATCTATTTCCCTGCAACTTTTCCAAGAACGATGTCATGCTCAGTGCTGTGGTGATGACATACTGGACCAACTTCGCCAAGACGGGGTGAGAGTTTGATCTGTCCGACAATTTGTTCACCTAGTGAGACCAGAATACAAATGCAGTTCTGTCTTTTCCTTTTCCGTATTTTCTTCTCAATGTGTTTTTTTTTTTTTTTTTTCCAGGGATCCAAACATTCCAGTACCGCAGGATACCAAGTTCATCCATACTAAGCCCAATCGCTTCGAGGAAGTTATCTGGACCAAATTCAGCTCGAAAGACAAGCAGTACCTCCACATCGGGTTGAAGCCTCGCATCCGGGATAATTACCGTGCCAACAAAGTTGCCTTCTGGCTTGAGCTGGTTCCTCATCTCCACACCCTTCATGAGGAGTTCTATAACCCCACGACCACTCGACTGCCACCTGGTGGCCCACACCGGCCCGGCTGGAAGGGCACAGCCCAGAGTCCCGGCACCCGCCCTACTCGCCACCCCACGGTTTCAACCTACCCGCCCGACCCGGACCTCGAAGGTTCCGAACACCCTCCTGAACGCTTCCCGTTCCCGAGCGACACACGGGACTATTCGACAGAGCTGAGCGTGACGGTAGCAGTGGGCGCGTCACTGCTTTTCCTCAACATGCTGGCGTTTGCCGCGTTGTACTATAAACGTGACAAACGGCACGAGCTGCTGCAACGGCGCCATCGGCGCCTCTCGCCTCAACGTGGGGCGGGGACGGGCGTCGGCATTGTGGGGGCTCCGCCCCATAACGACCTGGCATTGAGCCAGGAGGAGGAGCTAATGTCCTTGCAAATGAAGCAGCAGAGGGTGGAGCTCGACCATGGCACGCCTCTTCCACCACGTGGTCTACACGGCGACCTGGAGCCTCTAAGACCCCCTGTGTGCCCGCCGGACTACACTCTGGCGCTACGACGGGCACCCGAGGATGTGCCACTTATGACGGCTAACACCCTTTCCATGATCCCCAGTACCATCACTGGCATGCAGCCTCTCCATGCCTTCAACACTTATCCCCCTGCTCCTGCACCAAGTGCTGGGCACAGCAACAACGCCCTGCCCCACCCGCACTCCACCACACGAGTATAGTAACCCCTCTGAGGGGATCAGGCCCCCCAAACGCTTAGGAACACAGACCTCCGGTACTAAGAGTGGTGCTCTACACGGATACTGTCCAAAACACCGCTCCTGACCTTTTTAAGTCCACTCCCAGCACACTCTCTTTCTCTCCCGTTCTTTCTTGTTTTACTCTTCCTGCTCCTCTCGTTCTTGGAGAAGATTTTAGGTGGAGAAATGTTGGCCATTTTCCCTACTCAGTACAGCAGCTATCCCCTCCCTGTTTCATTGCCACCTTTCCCTTTTTTCTTTTCTTCTCCCCGACAGTCTTTTGCTCTGCTGTAGCCGTTTCTAGTCCCCAAAAAAGAACAGTTTTTCCTACTTCGGACTGTTTTATAAATCAAGAAAACATACGTGTAAAATATGTATTATTGATAACCTTATAAGGCTATGAATGAAAAAAAAGATTCTACTATCTAATTTTTACCAGCATTCTTGTGCCAAGTACTGTGATCATCGTCCAATAAGACGCAGTCTAGTGGACGGACGTGGAGAGAATCACCTGAACTGGATTTATTTAAGGAATTTGCAGAATTGAGAAGAAAAAAAAAGTGCCAAATTTGTTTTTCTTTTCTTTGGTCTCTCTCTCGTTTTTTATGTTGATTTTTTGCTTTTTGTTTTGCACTGTCACTGTTATTTGCCTATGGGGAGAAATGAACAACACTACAAATATCTATAGAAAAAGATATAGAATAATTAAATTTATATCTTGATTGCGCTTTGGGAAATGTGCATGATTTATTTTTCAAGAGGAAAATGGACATTCGAGATTCGAGACTCTTCTTTCTTTGTCTTTTTATTGTCTTTTTCTGCAACAGTCTTCTCTCTCTTGCTCTCTCTCTCTCTTTCTCTGTCTTTCTTTTTTTTTTTTTTTTTTTTTACATCAGCTATATTTTGTGCACTTCATTTGGAGATTCTTTTCCCTCTGTAGATACATGGTCATATCCGGAAATGAAACTGATTCTTGACGATAATAAAGAGGATAAATAGTTCCCTTCTTTTTTTTTTTTCATTTATAATTACGGAAGCCGTACGATAAAGCTCATCTCCCGGACTGAGAAGGACTGATCAGATCCACGATCCCCTCCTCTTCTTTTTTTATCCCTTTTATCTCTCTCTCCGCTCGTATAGTAGTAACCCGCGCATTACGCCACATTGAGTTAAGGAACGTTCACTGTGTCGCTCTCTCTCTCTCTCTCTCCGTTTCTCCGTAAAGACTCGGACTCTGCTGAGTTGGACGTCCAGAGCGACGGTTCAACACCTGCGCCCGTTCCCACACAGCTGGAGTCTCTCCGTCTCTCTCTTTTATCCAGAGCCCAAGAGAGCTCATGACGTGTCCAGAACATTCTTCCCCCTCACTGACACTGACCTTTGAGTGATTATCTCAGTTTGAGCTCACTTGTCATCAGGCGGACATCTTGTTATATGCCCTGTCACAAGTCCCCGTAAGACCTTCTGATTCAACCTCTCACCTTCTCGACGCGTTTTTTCCGAAATCTCTCTTTCAGGGTGCCAAGAACGATCTGGCCGAGAGGAAGCGGGAGACGGGCGGTTTGCGTTCACGTGTGCGCACGTGAGGAACAGGACAGATGTGGCCTCTGGATACTGACTCTGGAAGCTTTGCGCATCAGGTTTGAACCTAAACTAAACGTACCGCGCTACAGCGGACGAGGCGTCACCCCTCACGCCACTTAAATATACATTTACGATCCATGATGCAAGCGACTGTGCATACCGATCTCATCTCATCCATTTTTTGTTCTCTCGTCGTCTTGTTTTTGGAGTTTCTTGTCGGTGGGTGGATGAAAAACACACGAGACCACTCTGTCATGCCATGGTGAAAAACACAAGATGCAAACTGTACATTTTTCTAAGTGTAAGAGATGACATGGTCTTTGTAAATATTTTGTTTATTGTTGGGTTCACGGCCAATCGTATCCACTGTAAAAACAGGTGCAAGCTCGTTCAGCCAATCACATCGCGACACCCACGATTCTGAAGACCCTTATTAGATTTTCATTTGAAGGTTTACAGATACTAAAGCTTCTTTTCGACAAAAGACATTAAATCGTAATGAATGTTGAGGGAAGCGGAAACGGAGCGAATTCCACATTAGAGAATATATTGAGTCAAGAATGAGCGCACTTGATGAGAGTAATTGCATTTGGAATTCAAATTTGCTGCAGGACCCGACAGTGCGGTGGACAATAGAGTCGCCGGCCGCATCTGATTCTGTTTCGTTTGAAAAACGGATGGTGGAACCGATCAGGGCCTAATCAGAATATTTTGTTGGAGAGAGTTAAATGAGAAAGTTTATGTGGAGAAGCTCGTTTTATTTCCTCGTAGGATGTAAATCGCTTGAGTCAGCCCTGTTTTTTTTTTTTTCCGAGAGGCCTGCTGTTTGAGTCATTCTCCTGGGTGTTCTTCATTACGCTTCAGTGGACTAAATGACACTGTGGGGTGTTTGTTTTCTCTTACCTGGTTGTAAGTTCTTAGAAATTTAATGTTACCCAAACCATTGGAGATTTGTTGGAGTGGGGGTGGGATTCCACAGAGTTCTGGCTTATCTCTTTGTTGTGAATTTGAGCTGCATATATTTCAAAGTAGAGATTTAAACAGTTCATATTTTTCTACAAAATAAAGGGAGAGATGATTCTACCGGCAACTGACAGACATATAAAGCACACTCTCACCAGACACACGTGGTGATACTTTTTGTCTGGGTTGCCTATGTATTATAGAGGATTTAACGAAAAAAAAAATGCAGAAAAAATACTGAGAAACACAACTGTTGAGTATTAATGCTTGGTCGCCAAAAAAAGACTTGCACCTGTTGAGTTTCATTTTGTTGAATTTCAGCAACGTAAAAAAGGCTTGAGATGAGGGGACTGTATGACCGTGACGGGTCTAAAGAATAAAATTCATATTTCTATTTCCTATACAGGCTACTACACACTGTATGTTGTGTATCTGAACTGGACAACATTAAAAAAGGTTATTAAACATACCGACAACCTGTCTCCTTATTTGCATGTAGATGTCCTAAAGTGTCTACTGTATTTTTACAGTTTCATTTAAACTTCCTGTTTTGTCCTCTAGATGGAAGCATACTTCATGCTACAGCATTGTGTTCACACGGCAAACCCTGCTGAACCCTAAAAAGTCCTTTGGTCCTGCCGTTAAACGTACGCAAGGGACGTGTCCTGTAGTACACGTACACAGACGGCACACTGCCTGCTTAAAAACGAACAAATAGCAGCACAATTCATGGATTTGTAGAAAACATACAAATATAATTACATAAAAGTGTCTCAGGTGTACTGTAGTCCAGGTGGCTGGATACAGCCAGACAAGCTGTGCGCAACACCGATATAAGCCTTTTGAGTCCACTTGTGAGCTCTGAAATGTTCCTCTGCAGGTTCTTCTGCCTTGTTGAATAAGTCAAGGTGTCACTGCTGTTTTGCTTCGCTCTGCACATGACCGCAGGCTTTCGAATGCAGAGGAGCGACACCTGGAACGCATAAGCTCTTTAAGATGTAGGATCGAGTAACGTGTCACAATCAAGTGTTCTTGTCCGGGTTTTTGTGTATGTGTGACTGCTGTAAACAGTTCCCAAGCTCCTCTGAGCTCGCATCAGCTGTTTTGCCGTTGGCAGGCTGGTGCAGCTGAAAGCAGGAGTCTGACTTTCCCTCGCAGGAAACTGCTCTGCACCTGCAGAAGTTCTGGGAGAGAGGAGACCTCCTGCGTCTGTGCGCTGGCAGGAGCTGAATCATCTGGAAGAACTGTGGACCTGGCCTGCTGTGGAAACAGAACGAACTCATTAGGGAAAATTTATCATGCCCAAAAATTCTAGAATGGATAGATTGCAGCTCTCACATCTGATTGGAATGCCTCATAAAATCACAATACATGAAACAAAGCTACTGTTAACAGCTTTGGCTACTAAGCTAGTTTCCCTCCCAATTCAAGTGTATTGTACTGTAATGTTATATTTCAAGCCTGATTCATTATGTTTTAGCACAGTGAGAATGGTGCTGATGGTTGATACAGTTGAGGCCAAAAGTTTACATACACCTTGCAGAATCTGCAAAATGTTAAATGTTTTGCCAAAATAAGAGTGATCATACAACATGCATGTTATTTTTTATTTAGTACTGATCTAAATAGGATATTTCACATAAAATATGTTTACACATAGTCCGCATAATAGTTGAATTTGAATTTTCAAAAGTTTACATACACTTGATTCTTAACACTGTGTTGTTACCTGAATGATCCACAGCTGTGTGTGTGTGTGTGTGTGTGTGTGTGTGTACTTGTTCTTGCTACATTGTGGGGACCAAATGTCCCCACAAGGATAGTAAAACCTGAAATTTTTGACATGGCCTGTGGTCCTCAAAAAAATGATTAAAAATAGTAATTGATGTTTATCTGAAAATGTAACAATGCAAACATGTTTTCTGTAAGGAGTAGGTTTAGGGTTAAGTTTGGGTTAGTGGATAGACAATATCGTTTGGTCAGTTTAAAAACTATAGAAGTCTATGGAAAGTCCCCACAATTCACAAAAACAAATGTGTGTGTGTGTGTGTGTTTTAGTGAAAGTTAATCAAGAGTCCCTTGTTTGTTCAGAACAGTTAATCTGCCCACTGTTCTTCAGAAAAATCCTTCAGGTCCCACAAATTCTTTGGTTTTTCAGCATTTTTGTGTATTTGAACCCTTTCCAATAATGACTGTATGATTTTGAAATCCATGTTTTCACACTGAGGACAACTGAGGGTCTCGTATGCAACTATTACAGAAAGTTCAAACGCCCACTGATGCTTCACAAAATGCAATGCATTAAGAGCTGGGTGAAACTTTTGGAATTTGACGATCAGGGTAAATTTAACTTATTTCATCTTCTGGGAAACATGTAAGTATCTTTTGTAGCTTCTGAAGGGCAGTACTAAATGAAAAAAATATGATATTTAGGGCAAAATAAGAAAAATGTACACATCTTCATTCTGTTCAAAAGTTTTCACCCCTGGATCTTAATGCATTGTGTTTCCTTCTGGAGCATCAGTGAGCATTTGAACCTTCTGTAATAGTTGCATATGAGTCCCTAAGTTGTCCTCAGTGTGAAAAGATGGATCTCAAAATCATACAGTCATTGTTGAAAAGGGTTCAAATGCACAAAAATTTTTATAAACTGTAAGCTATTATTTTCTCTTGTGGATTATATGTAAACATCTTTTATGTGAAATATCTTATTAAGGTCAGTACTAAATAAAAAAATAACATTTTGTATGATCCCTCTTATTCTGGTAAAGCAATTAACTTTTTGCAGAGTCTGCAAGGTGTATGTAAACTTTTGACCTTAACTGTACTGATGCATCCTTCAATTCATTCTCATAGTTACAAAAAGCAATTGATTGTATATTGGAACTTTGGTTTACTATAGTGGAAAATATGTAATAAAATCAAGTCTGCAGTAGACATACACATGCTGAATCTAGATTTATGCCACTGTTTTTAATTAACATTTTATTATCATTTTTTTACTTTTTTATTTATACATGCAGCTCCACAGTACAGCATGGCATGAAAATTCAACTCACAGTCATTGAACTATCAAGCTTTGGGGAAACAAAAAGTGCTTCCCAGAATCATGCCGTCGCTTTGACTGTAGCCAAACTAGAGAGAGAGGGGAAGTAAAGGGTAAACTGACTGAGCTGCACGTTTGCACAATTTCCCAGAATGCCAAATTAGAAAAGAGGCTGGATGTTAATGTCAGAATAGTCAATACTGTCAGAATAGACCTTTCTGTGACAGACAAATGTGCTCATAGTTACAACACTACACCTGTAAGTCAAGACTGTGCAGGATCTGGCCGAGGCTGTGAATGTTACTGATGTTGTTATCCAGTGCATTGGCCAGAGGAGAGTTGCTCACTGATTTCATCGCATTATTTAGGGCCTGATCCAGAAGAGACAAACCAGTCTGGACCTCCATGGCCTGTCCATGAACCTGAACACACAGATTTATACTGTGAATGAGTCTAAATGCTTTCTATGTAATACAATGGCTTTAAAGAGATAGTTAAGCCAAAAATGTAATTTCATTTCATGTCATTAATTACTCACCCTCATGACGTTCCAAACTCGTAGGACCTTTGTTCATCTTCGGAACACAAATTAAGATATTTTTGATGAAATCCGAGAGCTTTCTGACCGTGCATAGACAGCAACGCAACTGTCACGTTTAAGGACCAGATGTGACATCAGTGGTTCAACCTTAATTTTCCAAAACTACGAGAATACTTTTTGTGAAAAAGAAAACAAAAATAATGACTTCATTCAACAGTTTCTTCTCTTCCGCATTCTAAAAAGTATTTACAAAAGTTACTAAAACTTTAAAAAGTTTAAACGATGTCCTTACTACCTTCTGGGCCTTGAATGTGGTAGCTGCGTTGATGTCTGTGCAGGCTCAGAAAGCTCTCAGATTTCATTAAAAATATTTGAATTTGTGTTCCAAAGATGAATGAATGTCTTACGGGTTTGGAACGAAATGAGGGCGAGTAATTAATGACAGAATTGTCATTTTTAGGTACGGTTGTGTTTTTACATTATATTAAACACAGTGCTCACATCTGTATGTTCCCAAACAGCAAAGTCAACACTAGTCAGAGGAACAAAGTAGGATTTCATCACTCCACAGCCTCCTCTGCAACCTCGCTGAGAGAAAAAGAAACAGATGAAGTTATATTTCTGAGAATACCTTGACATTCTGTGTGAAGCACATAGAGAGCTCACCATGATGACTTCAGAATCTCGAGCTTCTCGTACAAAGTGGTCCAGAACCCTCAGGTCACAGATGGGTCGGAGGGGTGAGACCTGGTTTCCACCCAGCCACACAAACACCATCAAAACCGACACCAGACCTAAACAGACAAATAAACATTCTTATTACAAATACTCAGTGTAAATGCATGTGGAAGGTTTCACAATATTGTTTATTTAAAAAAAAGTTACCTCAGTCTTTATAACCTATGTGAACAGGCAATTTTTCTAATAAATTCACTGTACCTAAGCTGGAATTTCATTTGGAACTAAGATTAACAATCACACTACCAACATGTATAACAACATTGAATCATTAGTATTAGATCGGATGTTTAAAGTGATGGCAGCGGTGGGATTCGAACCCACGCCTCCAGAGAGACTGGAGCCTAAATCCAGCGCCTTAGACCGCTCGGCCACGCTACCTACGGAGCTCCACAGCTGGCGAGCCGCCTATTCATTTGTAATCATTGTACACAACTACTAACAAAGTAAATAGCGATCTATTTTAAGTTTGTTTCACACAGTTCAGGTCAAATGCTACATTTCAGAGGATGCGTTAGTGTATCATATTAGCCTTCGACCTCTGACAAGTCGTCATTTCTTTATCTCCAGGATAAAAGCACGTCGTCTGATTCGTCATTCTATGTCACTGACACTGTTCATACTGAGGTCGCCGCTCTAAATAGCATGACACAGCTCCTCTTTTAGTAATATAGCTCCATGGGAGAGCCACGGAAGTACAGCATAGTGTTGAGGGGTTTTGATTCATCCCAATGACTCAATTTTTTAGAATCAGTATACTAAAAAGATTCATCCAATGAAGCGTTCAGCGACACTTTCTGCAGGTTGGATGGCTGGTGATGGCAAGTGAATTACTGAGTGAGTCATTAAATAGTTCACTCAACCGATTCGTTAAAAAACGCAAATGGTTCATTCAAGTCTTCTTCATAACATTTATCACACTTTCAAGCTTTTTCCCGACATTTTGATTAAACATGATAAATCATCGGCTAGTTCAGCTCCTTTACTGATATAAGATGACTGGTTCATTTAGTTCGTTATGAACAAGATGACTCGTTTGTTCATTTCATTCATCGCTCAGACTGAAAACATCGACTCAAAGGTACGTATTCGTTCTATGTGTTCAACCACAGAAATGCCTTCACAGCTGGATTCGATTCGCGCTTAAAAAGGGAATTCAGTGAATGACAAAATAGACTCAAGTGAACTAGAACAGTTCATTTATCAATATATCTTCAGTGGCTTTAGCAGCCACTGCTTCGCACCATGCGCTCTGAAACTCTCCTGCTAACTGCTAAAAGTGTTATTAATGAATAAAGAAGGTACGCGAGAATCACTCAGAATATATGTGACCCAGGATCACAAAACCAGTCATAAGGGTCAATTTTTCAAAATTGAGTTTTAAACATCATCTGAAAGGTTAATAAATAAGCTTTCCATTGATGTATGGTTTGTTAGGATAGGACAATATTTGGTGGAGATAAAACTGTTTGAAAATCTGGAATCTGAGGGTGCAAAAAAATCAAAATATTGAGAAAATCAACTTTAAAGTTATCCAAATAAAGTTCTTAACAATGTATATTACTAATCAAAAATGAAGTTTTGATATATTTACAGTAGGAATTTTACAAAATATCTTCATGGAACATGATTTTTACTTAATTTCCTAATGATTTTTGCCATAAAAGAAAAATCAATAATTTTGACCCATACAATGTATTTTTGGCTATTGCTATAAATGTACTCCAGCGACTTAAGACTGTTTTTTTTTTGACACAAAACCGTTTTTAAGTAGCACGGGTATATTTGTAGCAATATCCAAAAATACATTGTATGGGTTCAAATGATTCCATCTATTTTCTTTTATGCCAAAACTCATTAGGATATTAAATAAAAATCATGCTCCATTAAGATATTTTGTCATTTACCTACAGTAAATATATCAAAACTTAATTTTTGATTAGTAATATGCATTGCTAAAAACTTCATTTGAACAAATTTAAAGGCGATTTTCTCAATGTTTTGATTTTTGTGCACCCTCAGATTCCAGATTCCAGATTTTTCTATCCTAGCAAACCATACATCAATTTCATTTTTTTTTTTAATTGACTCTTATGACTGGTTTTGAGGTCCAGGGTCACATATATCACAAAGGTATGTCTGCTGGACAAAGACATAGCAGAAATTTCTGGTCATGATTGCATGACTAAGGTTCTAGAACATGCAACTCGCCTGAGAAAAACTATATCACATATAATGAGTTATTTATAAACCTGAACTATATTGCAAATCTTAGACTGAGATGCAATTATTTAAAAAATGACACAAATAAAATTGCTTATATAAAATGATAATTCTTAGCTATAACAAGGGACAAATACGCAGAGAACTGTCTGACCGACATGGCACGGATACAAGCGTGAGTAGCCTATTAATACATCGCAAACATTTCTACAATAATCTGTCCCCCTTAGAAAAAGGTTAGCTTACCTGAAAACGTTTGCATTCGCAAGGTGCATTTTTATAATGCATAATGTTCTTAAATCCTTAATTGCGACTTTTGGGTTCCTTTTAGCACCCTGCGGTTACTGCAGACTGCGCAGATTTGAGCTCAACGCATTGGACCGTATGACTTTTGCGTGACCCTGTTCCTCGTGTGTCCTTGATAGTATTCCAGCGCTCGCTGTTCTGTCTGTGCTGTGTTTAGCATTCACTAGGTTGCTCAATATACATTCAGAGTTTAATCGTGTGACGACAGTGGTCTCACGTTTGGGGGCAAACTTGTTCAACTTTCCTAGAAGCACTTGTATTTGGCGACTGTACACATAAAATAAAAAAAAAAATGTTTTTTTAGCTAATGTTTTGACAGCACTACCATCTAGTGTTCGAATACTAAATTACAGCAAGCCATGCAGCTTTTGTTTACACCTGTAGAAATAGGTTGCCGTACTCATGAATGGATTATGGGCCGCACCCCGGGGTCTTTTTTAGCAATAGTTCCTTCTGAATAATTTATAGCAGCTTTAATGTTGTATAGTTGGCCCTCGTGATCTCTAGGTAAAGTGATAGTTACAAGGCGTCTGATTTGTCAGTGTGGTTTGCTGATCTGGAATCAGGGGACTTTGATCGTTTACACGGGGCAGTATCTGCAAAGTCTTCCAGACTCCATAGTACTCCCATCCTGTAGACAATGTAGTGGCAAAGAAAGAATTACATTTATTATTCCCTTGTGATGTTGCACCATTTCTGGCACTATGAATAGAAACAAAATTACAATCGCCAGTAGTTATCAATCAAAGATAATTTACAGAAAGGAGTACAAGGGAGAAGCAGAATATGAGTTAGAGAGAGAGTTAAGACTTATGCAGCCTTATTCGCTTTGTGGAATTTGCATATCCTTCCTCATTTGTGTCTCTCTAAGATTAGATTATGTCCTTGAAAGGAATAAAAAAAAAAAGGAATGTTCCACATTGCAGTGGTCAGCCATTGAAGACTTGTCCTGTTTGACCTTTACATTCCTTTAAGCTTATGTTGCTTTAAAGGGAAAATATAGTTCATAGATGGTTATTTGAGATGAATATGACCAGGATGTGGCAAATATTCTTGTTTGACCGTCCTAGTAAGTTTTGTCCTTCCTTTGTGGGTTTCAAGGCCTTCTATAAACCTTCAATCTTTATAATGACCAAAACTTTGACTTTCTAGAACTAACAAAGTGCAAAGGTCTGTTTAATCCCGAAATGTTAAAACCTATCAATTGAACATTGATGAAAGGATAAAAGAAACACCTTCACCCAGTGTTTTTAAATATCTGAATTTTTTATTAATTTGATACTGTCTTTTACTGAAAATGATGCCTGATATTAATGATTTGTCATTAAGTGAACCATATGCGGTTGTAATGACAAAACTCGACTAGAATATTCCTTTAGGTTTTTATTGATGTGTATAACAGTCAAGTTTATTGAAACAACAAAATGAGAATCCCCCCAAAAAGGTTGGAAAAGCATGACAGCTTTTGTTTGTTTATTTAGTTTTATCTTCATACACATCTTTATACCAACCAAACCAATCTATTCTTCCTTAAACACAAAACTTCAGTATCAATGAATTACTTAACGTGTGTCTAAACTAAGACAGTTTGTTATAATTGTGCATAGGATGATTAAAAAGCAATGAAAGCATGATGGTAAAAGCAATAAAATAACTGTAAAAATAGACCTGACACCACCATAACATGATATATTTTCTTAAATATTGTTAAAATCGACTATTGAATTTAATCATATCTTATAGGCCTATAACAAAATTTGGGGTCAGTAAGATTTTTTGAATGTTTTTAAAAAAAGTCTCTTATGCTCACTAAAACTGCATTTATTTGATCAAATACACCCTAAAACAGTCATTATAAAATATTATTAAAATTTAAAATAACTGTTTTTATTATTTAAATGTTTTAAAATGTAATTTTCAGTAGCCATTGCAGTCTTCAGTGTCACATGATGCTTTAGAAATCATTCTGATATGCTGATTTGATGCTCAAGAAACATTTCTTATAATTATCGATGTTCAAAACATCTGATGCAACTCTGATACATTTGTAAAATTACATTTGTAACAAAGTAAAATTCTAATCATTTCTTTAAAATATCTTACCGACCCCAAACATATAAACAGGAGTGTAGAACAATGCAAACCACTAAATTTAACATTATGCAGAACTTACAAGACTTGTTATTTCAACTCGTTTTCTAAAAATTGTACAGAAATACATACAGAAGCTACAGAAAAGAAGAAAGCAAGAAAAACGAAACCACAACCAAAGCTATAAGCTAAAGGTAAATAAGATCATTTGACATAATTAAGGTAGGGAGGAAGAGGTGAAGGTGAGTTGCAGTTATCATAGAACAGCTGGAAGTTCTTGTCCACGGCCATTTTGTTGGTCAGGTATCTCTCCAGATCTTGCACGGTGAGCTCTTGGACTCTGTTCCCCTCCTTTGCGTTCTTGGCAAGGGCTGCTTGGGTCGGAAAGCGGATACGTATGTTGTGTGGTGCGTTTCGGTCATATTCGGTGCAGCAGTAGGCAGACCACACATCTTCAGGGATGCCAACACGGTCCTGGTTGTTGCGTCTGATCATGTTTCCAGTAGTGGTAACCCCAGTCACAATGTAGGCTCTGCCCCGGCAGAAGTTGTTGAGGCGCACGCGAATGCGCTCTTCGTGTTCGCGCCATGGTCCGATGTTAAACTCACGAATTTCTGGCACGACGTTGGTGAGCGTGTAGGTAGCCGCTCGGTCCTGGGGGTCTGACTGGTGCTGGTCTGGATTCAGATGGCCTCTTTCGTACAAAACTACATCGGAGTAGTCATCCAAAACTGCCTGGCTGTCTTCAAACTTCATGTGTAAGTATCCGGTGGGGAACGGCATCATGTTCCCATTCCCATCGAGCTCTGCAAGCTGGGAAGAAGGTCAACACATCATTACAGTCGTAACAAAGAAAACCAGTCCTCAAACGCTCGGAAAAAAAGATACAGAAGCTGTCACTCTGGAGGTACTCTTTCAAAGCTACACCTTTATACCTTATTTACCCCAAGGGTTTATATTAGTAACTTAAAGGTACTGAATGGTACATAGTAGTACCTTTTAAAAGGGTACCACCTGAGTGAGAGTTTTTGTACATTTTATTCTAAGAGTAAATAGTTTCATACCTGAGGTTCATACATCCAGGGATAGTCCACACGCCGATCACCCTCTGTTTTCTTGAAGGTGTACGCAGAGTAAACTGGGATACGGTTTTTGGAGTCATACAGAGTCACGTATCTGGGTTTGTCAGCGTAGCGCTGGCAGATCTTCTTGAGCCTGCTGTCTTTGAAGCCTCGAGGAGGGGTGCCCATATACAGCGACTCCTTGCATCTCTCAACATGGTTGAAGTCTTCAACCACGGTTGCAGTTCCCCAGTGTTCAGAAAGCCATATTGTGCTGGCAAGGGCCAGAAGGATGGCGGAGGGACGCATTTTAGTCAAAGGAGCTTCTCGACAGTCGTACTTGAGCACGTCTTTGATAGAATGAGCAAGTGAGAGGAATTCGAAGCTGGTTACTTTGAATAGCGTTGATATGATAAGCAAAACAGAACCGATGGGACTTTGCCTAAAAGAGTAGAGTGTATCCTTTAGGTGAACTTGTACAGATGTCACTTTACATGGACATAAATTTGTTCTAGCTCAATGAAATCTATATATTATTATTGCTGTTTTTTTTTTATTATTATTTTGCTTTGATGTGTATTTTTGAGGTGTGTTAGAGGTGTGTTATTATCCAGAGACTGAAAAAGGGACCAGAGCCAGATCAAGAGGTTATGGAGACTTGAGGGTAGGCTGTGTTGAATTGACTTGGTTCTGTAAGAAACCAACCTACCGACCACTCAGAATAACCTAGCAAACATCTAGCAATGTCCTTACAACAACTCAGAACACAGTAACTTTGAAGTCCTGCAAGTTGCAAGGTGAGGCCTCTATGGATCGGATTTGTTGGTCCAACACATCTCATAGATGCCCAGTTGGGTTGAGATCTAGGGAATTGGAGGCCAAGCCAACACCTTGAACTTTTCATGTTCCTCAAACCATTCCTGTAAAATTTTTGCAGTGTGGCAAGGCATATTATCCTGCTAAAAGAGGCCACTGCCATCAGGGAACACCATGGCCATGGAGGGTCTGCAACAATCTGTAGGTAGGTGTGGTACATGTCAAAGTTTCCCAAGGTTTCCCAACAGAACATTGCCCCGAGCATAACACTGCCTCCACCAGCCTGCCATCTTCCCATAGTGTATATGTTGCTATCTCTTCCCAAGTGAATGACAGACATGTGCCCAGCCATCTATCAGATCTAAAAGAAAACATGATTCATCAGGCCAGGCAATCTTCTTCCATTGCTCCATGGTTCTGTTCTGATTCTTACTACCCACTGTAGGCACTTTTAGTGGTGGACAGGGGTCATCATGGACACTTTGACCAGTCTGTGGCTACTTAACACCATTTTGTCATGGCCAACATTAAGTTTTTCAGCTATTTTTAAGCTGCAGTAGAAATTCTGTGTAATTGGATCTTGCCTTTGTTCATCAATGAGCCTTGGGTATCCATGATCAGGGATGGTGCTACATCTACACAAGGTGGGGCTTCCATGGATTAGATTTGTTGGACCAGCACATCTCATAGATGCTCAGTTGGGTTAAGATCTGGGGAATTTGGAGGCCAAGTCAACACCTTGAACTTTTCATGTTCCTCAAACCATTCCTGAACATTTTTTGCAGTGTGACAAGGTGTATTATGCTGTTGAAAGCGGCCACTGCCATCAGGGAACACCATTGCCATGAAGGGTGGTCTGCAACAATCTTTAGGGAGGTGGTATGTGTCAAAGTAACATTCACATGATGCCAGGACCCAAGGTTTCCCAGGAAAATGTTGCCCAGAGCATAACACCGGCCTGCCATCATCCCATAGTGCATCTGCTGCCATCTTCTTTCAAGATGAATGATGCACACGTACCTAGCCATCTATCAGATCTAAAAGAAAATGTGAATCATCAGACCAGGCAACCTTCTTCCACTGCTCCATGGTCGAGTTTTAACTCTCACTACCTGCATGCACATTTAGCAGTGGACAGGGGTCATTATGGACACTTTGACCACTCTGTGGCTAAATAACCCAACATAACAGTCCATGCCCCCCACTAACATACCGCCTTTCTATCATGGCCAACATTACGTTTTTCAGCAATTTGAGCTACAGTAGATCTTCTTTGTGATTGGACCTTGCCTATGCTCCCCATGTGCATCAATAAGCCCTGGGTATCCTTGACCAGGGACGCTGCTATGTCTACACAAGGTGGGACCTCCAAGGTTCAGATTTGTTGGTCAAGCAACTTTTCCAGGCGAATGATGCACAAGCACCCGGTCATCCATCAGATCTAAAAGGAAACATGAATCATCAGACCAGGCAATGTACTTCCATTGCTCCATGGTTCAGTTTTGACTCTTGCTACCCACTGTAGGCTCTTTTAGCAGTGGGTCATCATAGACACTTTGACCAGTCTGTGGGTACATAACCAAACGTAACAGTCCGTGGACCCCCAACGTAACGCCTTTCTATCATGGCCAACATTAAGTTTTTCAGAAATTTGAGCTACAATAGCTACGTGACTGGACCTTGCCTTCGCTCCCCATGTGCATCAGTGAGCCTTGGGTATCCATGACCAGGGGTGCCGCTATGATTTCTGTGCCCCCATTGTTCTAAATTGCGTATGGATTGGGTAAGGTGTTGGCCGGTGGTCTGCCTCGGTAGAAATTGTGTTCAGACTCCCCCTCATCAGGACCTTGGAATTGTCCAAACCTTCCACCCATTATGGCACCCCTGTCTGTGACCCTGATGCCGGTGAACCAGTTGACCTCCCTTGCATTACTTTTGGAAGGTACTAACAAAGACTATAGATATACAAAGACGATTCACTCATATTACTTATGAGTTCGAGAAACTGCAATGCGCAGTATGGCGAAAAGAGTCATTATATATTTCTACAGAAACTGGAGACTCAGGCTTATGATTCCACATGCACATTGGCTCGTCTAGACTGTAAAATAAGGAACAACATTTATGTGGCAGTTTATTTCAGATTTTGTTGCTGATTTGAAATATGTAATTTAATTGTGAGTTCAGCAAGCAGTTTTTGAGGTTTCAGGATTCCCCCATTCATTTAGATAGGTCTTGGTCTTGGTCTTAAATGAACAGGAATAGCTTCCTGAAGGCATTGCAAATATGGCCGCTGAGTAAACAGACTTTCCATGGGACTTTGGTATTAACCACTGCATACTAGTAACAGCCAACTAGACTTGAGTGGGCAAACTCAGTTCTTGAAGGCCGGTGTCCCTGCAGAGTTTAGCTCTAACCCTGATAAAACTCACCTGCCTATAGCCTTCTAGTAATCCTAAAAACACTGATTAGTGTGTTCAGATATCTTTGATCAGGGTGGGAACTGTACTCTGCAGGGACGCTAGACCTCCAGGACCAAGTTTGCCCATGCCTGGTTATGTAGTGTGTGTTTGTGTGTGTTTGTCTTGTTTAATCTGGAGTAAACCATACTAGTAATAGTAATCACTTTTTAACCAGCGGTTTCTTTGGAAGGAGTAATCAGTAAAAGGAGGGAGAGACATGATGGTTCAGGAAAATGCTGTGCAGAAACCTTATCACATATTCCCAGAGCAAACTATTATCTCTCTCTCTTTCGCCATACGTATACAGGTCCTCTTTTCTGTAGAGCTGATCTTTATGGGTGACTACTATGGCTGTCTTATAAAATGTAAATGAGGCTATTCTATACTCATCGCGAGAGAACAAACAGTCGTCAGTAGAGTGTGAAGAGGTGATGAAAGAAAAAGGAATAGAGAGATAAGCCTTTATGGAGTCTGTGTCCTGTGTGAACAAGGGATTAGGAAGGAATAGGACTCCATTCACCTCCTCTTTATTCCACTTTTATTTGGTTATCTGATATTACATGAGCTATCTCATATTCATGTCATGGTTAATCTTGCATGCACACACAAAATCAACTTTTTCCTTTGAAAAGAATCGGTAGGTAGTGTACATATTAAATAGATCAAGCAATAGGAGTGTGATATCAGCTTCATTTATTATATTACTTTAAAAATGTTTATCCAGAACACCTAGAGCTTTTATGTTGTCAAGTTTTTAATGGTTTTTTTTCTATTATTATTGATAATTGACAGACTCCAGGCAAACAGAGAAGATTAAGTGGTCAATTTTTATTTTAGAAGAGTTACAGTATTCAGATAAATCACAGTAAACATGCTTACCAAGTGAGAAAAGATTTAGTTGTTGCAGTTTTATAAAGAAGTTAATGGACCTAATAAAACCCTTAAGGCCCCAGATGATTATAGTCATTAAATCTCTCTCATTTCATTACTCTTTTCAGTCCTCTCGTGGATAAATATTCTTAATTAGAAGATATAAAATATTTCTAAAACTTAAGTTGGAACTTCATTCTACCAGTCAAGGCTAAAAAATGGATACAGATGTTTACTCTTCAAATTAAACAAAAAAAACCAGACAAAAAGTGATTAGTGTTATATCCAATTATTTTAATTTTCATCTGCAATCATACACAGTTAAGTAAAATGCATCATAAGGAATATTCTTCAGGTTCTGATGCTCAAATCATGTTCAGTACACGCATAAAAATTAAGGTTTTTCAGTGTTTTTTTTTTTTTTGTATTCAAATCAATGTATTGGTTTCTAGTTTCTTCAAATCACATATACCACCAATCAAAAGTTTGGGGTCTGTTATTTATTTATTAATTCATTCATTTACTTAGTATTTAATAAAAGTATTTTATTTAGCAAGGGTGCATTAAATTCATCAAAAGTGACAGAAAAGACATTTATAATGTTACAAAATTTCTAATTAAAAAAAAATTGATAATGGTTTCCAAAAAATAGTAACATTCAACATTGATAATAATAAGAAATGTTTCGTGAGTGCCAAATTAGCATATTAAAATGATGAAAGGATCATGTGACACTGAAAACAGCTGATGAAAATTTTAGTTTTAAAATATATTAAAATAGAAAACAAACATTTTGAATTGTAATAATATTACACAATATTACTGCTTTCCTGTAACTTTCATCAAATAAATGCAGCCTTGGTAAACAATAATAGACTTCTTTCAAAAAACCTACTGAACCTAAACTTTTAAACAGTAGTATAGATGCAAAAATTGGTTTGTAATGAACTAAAGAATGTTTTCACTGGAATCTAAAATGGCTTTTCTGTGTCATTAGGTTTTAAAATCGAATTGTAATCTTTATTTAAGAGCATATGGCAGAATATTCTTTCTACAGAAGACAATTCTGACTGTTAAAAGATCTGGAAAGATCTAAGACCTAAGTCTTGACTGCCATTATGGAATCATTAGGCTCACAGTTTCCAAAGAAAATCTGAAACCTCTTGTCCACAAAGGTGTTCTTCTTCAAAAAATCTTCCAGCTGCTTTATAGACATCTCGATGACCTCCGCTCCTTCTTTCTCGTTGAGCCCATAGGCTGCGAAGGCCGGGAATTTGGATCGCTCATCGAACGGGGCATTGTGATCGTAATCTACGCAGCAGTATGCCGACCACAGGTAGGTAGGAACGGCCACTCGGTCGATGTTGTGTCTACGGATCATCCTACCAGATGTGGTGACCCCAGTGACTATGTACGCCTTACCGCGGCAGTAGTTGTTGAGTCGACGGCGGATGATGTGCTCGTGTTGTTTCCAGTAGCCCACGTTGAATTCGCGGACCTGTGGGACCACATTGGTGAGGGTGTAAGTGGCTGCCTTGTCATCGGGGTGAGCCTGGTGCTCATCAGGGTTCAAATGGCCTCGTTCGAAATTGACAATGTTTGAGTAGTCTTCCAAGACGGCCTGGGCGTCTGAAAAACTGTCGTGGAAATCGTTGGGAGGAAATGGCTGCATCTCACCAGATTCTGATGATGTGGAAAGCTGTGTGAGAACAGAATATTTATGTAAATACAACAACAGAGTTTTGAGGTGTTTCAAACAGTAGGTACATAAAATATGTACCTTACGAAAAATATAGCCATACAACCAGTCTAAATTAGTTTGTAAAGGTGTTTCTGGCACTTTTCCAAGTCAGGCAGGGAGACCATCTAAACCAGATAGGACCAAGGACATGAGGTAAAAAAAAACAAAAAAAAAAAACAACTTAAACCAGCCTAGGGCTGGTCTTAGTTGGTTTAAATTGGTCTCAGATCTTGGTGTTCAACTGGCTTAGCAGCTGGTTTCACAAGTCTGACCAGTGGAAAAGTGTCCAAAGCATGTTTAAAACAACAGACCAAACTAAGAGACCATAAGGTCAGTTCAGTTTTTTCGTCAGGAAAAGAATTGCTCTCTAAGCCTTGTTTTTATGTCTACAAACTATAAATAAAGTTACGTGTGAAACGAGAACTCGACGGTTGGTTACCTGAGGCTCGAACATCCAAGGAACATCAACCTTCTTGAAGCCGTCGGAGCGTTTAAAAGTGTAGGCGGAATACACCGGGATGTGATCCACGACATCGTACAGAGTGACATACCGAGGCTTGCCGTTATAACGCTGACAGATCTTTTTGAGTGAGCGGTTCTCCAGACCCCGTGGGGCGGTGCCCATATACATAAATTCACGGCATTCGGGTGAAAAATCTTTCTGCACTTCTGAGCGCACAGTGACCAGAAAGCAGAGAAACAGCAGCAAAACAGTTCGGTGATCCATTAGATTGTAATGAAACAGCTCTCCTTCAAAATCTCCTTTGAATAACTCCTTTGAAAGTGTCCCGGCGTGCTCATTTTCCATACACTAATGATAGTCAAATTACTGCTCGACGGTCGCCTGACGCACCATCCTCACTGCTTAAAGGTCCTGCAGCTGAGGAAGTGGGTATAATATAAAATAGACATAAAAAAACAAAATGAAACTCAACAAAACAGTCCCCCATTTTCTTCAATAACTTTTCTTCTTCTTTTCCCCCATTGCTCCTCTGTTATTAGTTTATACTGTAGTCTTTTTTTTTTAAAAGAAAAGAAAAGATCAGGGAAAAAAATAATACAGAATTTATTCTTTGGATTTACATTTATTATCATCACTTAAAAAAAAAAAAAATCTCCAATAAAAAAGCTTTAAAAACACTTTGAATTATGTTTTTTCCTAAATAATTGGCATCACTTTTTTCTAAAATACACTGTAATTTTTTTTTACTGTATCCCCATATGCATAATGCTTTAAAAAACTGCAAATTGTTTTTAATTGCATTGCTTTTTCAAAATAAACTGCAATTTATTTACTTATTCATAAATTGTAATTTTTTATGATCTATTTATTTACGTATTTATTATTATTTTAATTATCAATTCATTCATTAATTCATTACTGCATCCCCATATACATAAAGCTTTAAAAATCATTGCATTTTTTTAAGCTGCATTGCTTTTTTTCAAAATAAACTGTCATTTTTATTTATTTATTCATAAATAATAATTTGTAATAATCTATTAATTAATTTATTTATTAATTCATTCATTTATTACTGTATTCCATATACATAAAGCTTTAAAAAAAACTTTTATTTTTTTCCATAATAAACTGTAATTTTTATTTATTTATTTATTCTTTTTTTATTATTTATTTATTAAGTAAAACAGGCTAATACGTTATTATTATAATGCATTATTATTATTATTATTATTATATCTTTAAAAACACTGCAAATATTTTTATTTAACGTATGACAAAAACGATGACTAAAAACTAAGTAATAATATTAATGATTCATGTGATATTTATTATTATTATTATTATTATTATAAACACGGTAAATATTTTTTTCAAAATAATAATGCCGATCCACAACATATGACAAAAGCAATGACTAAAAACTAAGTAACAGCATTAATGATCAATGTAATATTATTATTGTCATGATTATTATTATTATTATAAACTGCAAATATTTTTTTTCAAAGTAGTAATAATGCAGATGCACAACAAATGACAAAAGCGATTACTAAAAACGAATAGTATTAATAATGATCAATGTGATATTATTATTATTGTTGTTATTAATATTATTATATCTTCAAAAACACTGCTACTTTTTTCTAAATAATAATAATGCAGATGCACAACAAATGACAAAAGTGATGACTGAAAACTAGGTATAGTATTAATGATCAGTGTGATTATTATTATTATTATTATCATTATTATAAACATCAAAAACAACGAAGACCGTTCGAGTTTTGACTGTTGTTCGAGATGCAGTGATTCTGGCGCACGCTAGCAGTGGATGGCGGTAATGCGCTGTTTTAGTTTTCGATCCGCCGTCAAACAAAACGAAGAAGAAGAACTTCGCGGTTCATTGGATGAATTTCTCATGTGGTTCATGTCCAACAGCCATTTTTGTAAAACACAAACAACAAGACGACCGAGCGAGACAGAAAAAACTCATTGCGACCGTTGCAGACACAGGAAAAAATATAGATAAACAATTCAGCATCGAACTCACACAAGACGAGTATTGAAAACAGAGACACACCAGTAGTTTAAACCATCGGTTCCTGCGAAGCACGTACGTGCAAAAAGTGTGAGTTCTTTCAAGAAGATCCAACTCTGGAGAAAATAGTGGCTGGCTAACGTTAGTTTAGCCTAGCTGGCCAGCAGGCTCGCAGAAGAGGTGCGTGCTAAATCATTTGAAACTTTTTAATAGCAAGTGTGATTTGTGCATTGGCGGGTAATGACATTTTAGTGGTGATCACACAAATACGTCGTCAGAGTGTATCTCACTGTGTCAGATGGTTGAAGGGCTTGTAGTGGAGTAACGTTAGTGAAGGCCTGCAGCGAGGCGCCAGGGCGCAGCGCGATCATATTTGAGACGGTACTGCTGCGTTTCCTGCTCTTGGTCTCCTTAAAACGTCTTAGACTTGTTTCGTTGTTTATAAGTAGATTACTTAACCTTCATTAGAAGACGCCTCTCGGCGTGTTGCGTGTTTGTGTTGCATAACAACGCGGCGAGTGTTACTCATGCTGAGCTGTACTGTTGCTTGTGGAGTTATGATTGTAGTTTGCAAAGTTCTCAGAGAAGGGTTTTGGATGCTGAACTATAACAAGTATTTTGTTTAGTCAGTCCCTTTTTTGGCTTTTGCAAAGTGTTAACTAACACATTTAATCCCGTTTAGCAAAAGTTTGGAGTGTCTAAAAGGATTTGTTGTTTTTACACGTAGTTTTCCATTATTATAAAGAAGCTGCAGAATAACTTTATTACATGCGCATTTTACTTGATTTAGTAGTCAAACGATTAGTCGCGATTATTCGCATTCAAAATAAAAGTTTTTTATATATATATATATATATATATATATATATATATATATATATACACATGCGTGTATATATTTAAGAAAATGTTGTTTATATATCAAATATATTTAGATATAATGATAAATTATATTA
The DNA here is from genome assembly GCA_012976165.1 of Labeo catla. Taxonomy (NCBI): domain Eukaryota; kingdom Metazoa; phylum Chordata; class Actinopteri; order Cypriniformes; family Cyprinidae; genus Labeo; species Labeo catla. Next base: position 172,674 of record VONZ01000200.1, read on the forward strand.
ATATAAAAATATACTTTATATATATATATATATATATATATATATATAATAATAATACACATAATATATTTGTAAAATATATATGTGTGTGTATTTATATATAAATAATAAATATACACAGTGCACACACGTATTATGTAAACAGTAGGGTTGGGTCGATAGACGATGCCATCGTCCATCGCCGATGGCCGATAGACATCACGATGCTGAGCCGGCATCGCGATCCTCCGCCCCGCCCCCGCCGCAGCAGCAACCCGCGAAAAACACACACTTAATCACACTATATAGCCAAATTAAATGCTTGCTTTCAATTTCCGCATCTTTACTTATTTTATTATTATTATTATGAGGAAATAATAACAAGGAAGTTGTTAGCGATCACAATACAAATTAGTGAACTCCAAACGAATTACAGAACTAGATCGTTTACATTAATAAATGAGGCATACAAAAACAGCAGAAAAAAATCAAAATAATTTAAATTAAATTAAATTAAATTAACTACACCAAATATGCCTTTTTCATAGTTTTACCATAACGAACAGAGCTTGGAACAAAAAACAAGTTTAAATATAAAGGTTTCTGGACAGAAATACTAACATGTTCACCTTTTCTGGCTTTAACACCACTTCAGACGTGTCTCGTGGCTGTCCTCTTTCATTCGGCCTAAAGCCAAAGTATTGCCAGATAGGTGAATTTGCACCTTTTTTTACCAACCAAGTTTGTCGACGCCATTATAACGACACAGATCACTGTGCCTATTCATGCCAGAGTCCCGCGGAAAAAGTGATTGACAGGTGGTAATTTGTGTGTAACTTATCTTTATTTATTTATGGTTTGGTTATGGGTAAAACAAAGACCATGCGGGTCAGGTAGTGGAAACGGTAGGCTACAATTAATTAATTCGTTATAAATTAATTATTTAACAACAACCATTTCCACTGGGGACACAATTTTCAAAACTCCCCCACTTTCAAATTGGTTTGTTAAATTAATGTCTTGTATTATAGAATGCACGTTCAGCACCGCCGAGAGTTTAGCGCCATCGTTAAAACGAAACCGAAAGTAAAACGCGCGCGCGCATTCAAAAGCAATTTTAATACCACAAGTTTAGAGAGCGACTCCCCAATGTGCGCAAATTAGGCTACATAACATATCTAGGCTGTAGGCTATAGGTTGTGTAGTTGTATTTAATACAACCTTAATATTCATTTGGTGCTCCTAAATTTTTTTAGTGCTCCTAACTTTTTGAAGTTGGGAGCACCAGTGCTAAAGTAAAAAAGTTAATTTCGAGCCCTACCCCTCCTCATATATATTATTTGAAGGGTCTTCTACTAAAATTTCAGTATAGTTTAATGAGGTAACAATAAAAATGTAGATTTTATTGTTAAAATAAAGTGCAAAAAATGCATTCAGGTATAATTGCCATCGCAATTGCCTGAAATATTAATTTGTTAATTTATAGTTTTTGACTAGTAGGTCTTTTTGAGAAACGAATCCGTTTTGAATTCTTGCTCACTTAGCTGGGAAAAATCTGGGATTTAGTGGATTAACCATGAGTAGGTAAAATCCAGGTTTAACTCAGATTTTAAAATTAATGTTATAAGCCTATTCATATTTGAATTTATAATAGAAGTTGTATACTTGAACTGCTAAAACTGATTGTGAATTATTTATTTATTTATTTTTATTTTAGTGATAGACCAGCAAGTGTGCAAAATGTTTTTTTTACTTTATTCGTTTTGTAATCAGTGTTATTGTTAACTAAATCTGAAATAAAGCTGATGAATTTAGATATTAACTTAAACTTAAATGAAAATTAAAAAATGTTGCCTTAGCAACTGACTCAAATAAAAATGAAGTACTAAAATGACTAAAACTAAAAAAAAAAAGTAAAAAAAAATAGTTTAAAACATTAATAAATACTATACTAATATATAAATAACACTAAAATAACTGTGATCATTTAGTTTTTTAATTGTAAAAAATAAAATAAAATCATCCAGTCTCCATTAACATGATGCCAACCAAACTGTATAACAATTATGAAATTGAAAAATGTTGTTCAACGTGGTTTTATGATGTACAGCTTCACACTATGAAAAATGTCTAACTACTTGAATATGACAAGGTGTATTCTGTCTTTTTAAGGATGCATGTAATGCGTATGGATTTATTTTTTGGGTAACACTTTACAATAAGGTTCATTAGTTAACTACGTTCACATAAACTAAAATAATACATCTACAGCATTTATTAATCTTAGTTAATGTGAATTTCAGCATTTACAAATGCATATTCAAAATCACAAGTTGTGTTTAACATTAGTTAATGTACTGTGAACTAACATGAACAAACAATGACCAACTGTATTTTTAACATTAATAAAGATTAATAAATGGTGGAATAAATGTATTTGTCATTGTTCGTTCATGTTCATTAATACATGAACTAATGACACCTTATTGTAAAGTGTTACCATTTTTTACACTAAGACAGTATTTTTTTTTTCTTTGCAGGTGTAAGGAGTTGGGAGCTGAATGCTTGCCTATGTAAAAATAATTCACAAAAATTCAGAATATATGTGAAAGAGATCAAGAATTGCGAGAAGAGTTACCCAGCAATAGTTACGGCATTACAAACTGCCCTCAAAGTTTTTTCAAACAGCAATTGCTGTTATTTATGCTGCCACAAATTCTTAATCATAGTGTGTTTGTTTTTCTCTATTTCTCTCTGAAGTGTTTTCAAATTGCTGAATAATTTTTTTTAAAGATCTGAAGTTACTGGCACATTAGGGTGGCGTGCCATCTTTAGGAGTTCTTATATCTGGCTAGATATTCATCAGCCGTTATCTCTCTGAAACTGGCAGCTATTATAATATTCATACAGAGTTTAGAACTACCAAGTCCACCTCAGCACACAGAACCACCATACCGGTTCTGACAGAACCACCTCATTCCTGTCCCCCCCGATCATACTGGTCCTTTACAGTCCTGTTCTTTGGACAAGGTAAGCACTTCCCCTCCAACGAGACATGGTTGTTGTAACATTTAAATCTCACATTTTGATGTGTTAACGCTCAATGTTTTGTTTTGAGCTTTCATTTTGTTTTTTTCTTTGGTTATCAGAAACCCTGGGCCCTCTGGACATACAGAATATGACTGCTGAGACACTTAACTTCGGTCCAGAATGGTAATATATGTATTTCAGTATGTTTTTAAATAAACATGCTCTTTCCTGCAGATGTGCATTTATGGTCAGAAAATATGGAGCCATGAACAAAAATTCAATAAGTTGCCCAAAAAGTCTTTTAATTTTCTGACGTAGCTCTTACCTAAAGAAGTTGTTTTAGTTACCATCCCTCTGGCCAATTTTGGTCTATTTACTTGATTTTTTTCTTGAGTTTTTTTATTTACGTTTTGGCAGTATTTTGGAGAAACATGCTTTTTTTACTACCTTTGCACCACTAAAAAAACTAAAACATGACTGTGGAACTCAAAGATGCAGTTGTTTTGCCTGATAAACATTTAAAATTAGTTTTGGATAGTGACTTTTCCCTTTACTGGTGTGCTTTGTGAGTAATATTTAGTGTGCGGTAAATTTATGAACTGCCACATTTGTTGTAGGTGTTTGTTTTTTTTTCTCTCTCTTTCTTTCTGTTCCCTATAAGTGACAACTGGAGGAAACAGATGTTTCCCCTTTCTTTGTGATATTTTTTTTCTCTTTTATAAATAAAAGATCAATCACTCTTATTGTTTTCTGCATATACACATCTTGAATCCAGAATTATTAATTCTTTTTAAATGGGTGATGGTTTCTTCAGGCTCCGTGCACTATCCAGAGGGGGGAGTGTGACGTCCCCTCCCCCTTCCCCTGCAATGCCAAAGTCCAAGTTGGCCGACTACCGCTATGGCCGCGAGGAGATGTTAGCACTTTATGTCAAAGATAACAAGGTGAGGGACTCAAGGCACCTGCAGTAAAAGTCAAATAAATTAAACTGAACAGGCCACCTGTGTAAGTCACTGGTCTTTTCATTATAGTAGTGTAAATGTTAAAGGGATAGTTCACCCAAAAATGAAAATTCTGTCATTAATTACTTACCCTCATGTCATTCCAAACTGGCGCAACTACCATGTTCAAGACCCAGAACGGAAGTAAGGACATCATTAAAATAGGCTATGTGACATCTAGTGGTTCAACCGTAATTTTATGAAGCTATGAGAATACTTTTTGTGCGCAAAGTAAACAAAAATAACACCTTCATTTGTTTTTGGGTGAACTGTCCCTTTAATACAAGAGCTGATAATTGTTTATCAATCACATACATGATGGACATTTTGTTTGCGTGTTTAGATCCCTGAGGACATGCAGGATAAGGAGTTCGCTGCTATCCTGCAGGATGAGCCTCAGCAGCCGTTGGCCTTGGTGCCCCTGACTGAAGAGGAGCAGGTGAGTGATGTATACTGTAGTCAGAAGGCAAATTTCATCTGTGTGTTTTTTTTCTGTACATATAATTGATCTTTATTTATTTCTCACCTTTCAGAGAAACTTCTCCATGTCTGTGAACAGCGTGGCTGTGCTAAGGCTCATGGGTAAAGGAGGTGGAGCTGTACCAACAGGTGTAGCTAGAGGGCGTGGAAGCACTCGAGGTGGTCGAGGTGGGTTGTAACCAATGGTGTGAATAGTGCTGCAGTGATTGCATATTTTTGTAGGCCAACCTGGAAGTTCATCCTGGTTAAATCAATAAAAACCCAGTAGGATTTTACCACCAGCCTTTGGATTATTGCAGAAAATTAGCTCTGTGACAAACAAAAGTTTATGATTCTTACATGTTTTCTTCATGTTAATTTTCACAAATCAACAGATTGTTTATTGGGGACATCAAATGAGGCCTTGAGACGAAGAACCATACAAGTCCATATTTTCAAATTTTGAGTAATAAGATTTTTTTCATTTGGATTGTGAACATTATATTATATATTTTTATTTTACTTGAAAATAGACAACAAAAGCTTCTCAATTCTAAGGAGATAACATTTTTCAGTGTCAGTATTAAAAATCAAAAGTTATTGTGATTTATATTTTTGAAATGTGGAAGAACGGTATATGTCCAGTTAGTGTGGAATAACAGTATAACTCCAGTTCATCATATCACTTTAAACCACTAAAGATCTGATTCCTTTATCTTAGTTTTAATACAGTAACAGAAACTTCAGGTTAATATTAAGCATTTCTTTCTAGTTTATTATTATTATTATTATTATAATTATTTAAAAACAGAAAATACAGTATGAACAATGTATAATACATAGACATTCTTACAGTACAGGCAATAACAATGAATTATTAACAAAAAACAATAAATAAATAAATAAACAAATAAATAAAAACAATAAATACAATGCAGACATACATCATAGCTAAATATTATTCAATATATCACAAGATATATCATCATTTTCTCAACTTTCATTTCGACCTATTTATGACTGATCTATAGTAGACGCCCAGTAGGCTATAGGCTACACGCAAATAACTGTAACAAGTTAGTCAGATAGGATATCTTTGATCACTTCTTGTATGTTTAGATAGCTCCAACAGTGCACCTTGTCGTTTATTTAGAAAAGCTGGCGCAGCGCACCTGTGTATATACTACTTCAAACTGTTCTCGCGCTCCGCCATCTCACGATATAAATAAATATATAAACAAATAAACTCTGCTTGCCGTACTTTACACAGGACTGGCGGGAAATATGAAAGAATACAGCTTTATTATATATGGTATGTGGTTTATTTTGATAGGTTAACTGTTTATGCGGTGTTTAGCGCGTTCAGAGAGAGAGAGAGATCACATCACATATACGGTTCTTCCACTCAGCAGTTTGGGTGGATTTTTCCCTGGTTTTTGTTCTCCTCTTCGAGTCAAATATGGTTTTCCAGCATCCCTCAAAGCCTTCCTTACTCTGTCCTTCCATTTGGTCATGTCGGCTCTCTTTTTTTTGCCGAGGTTTTGCCTTTTAATGTCCGAAGCGGACATGACAGCAAGCGGCATCTCCATGCTTCTTTGTGGACATAAACGGTTTTTCCGCGTGACGCTATTTTAACGTTTAAAATGCGGACTCTTGGTCGCGCGAAAATATCCCCAAACTGTTTCTGTATACAAAGTTCACACATACAATTAATGTCACATGGTTATCTCATTTTTTGTTTTTTTGGACTTATACGGTTGTTCGTCGCACACACTCAAATGTAAAATTCACTTTTACAGTGTTTGCATATGAATGTGTCTTAGCAGTGTGTGGACACAACCACCCTACAATTATAAAAAATACATTCTTAATTATCAAGCCGTTTTAATTTTCTGAGCAGTGTGATGTCATACTGCTCAGGCACCGCCCACAACCACTCACGCACTGTCCCGTATTAGTATATTTCGGCCCTCAGCCAGTTGTACCCTGTCCGCCATTTTCTCCATCCTCGAGCAGCTGTAGCGAAGATGATGTCTCTTAAGCAATGCAGTTGTTTTGTAGTTGGATGTTTTTGATGGTAATGTGCCGCTGAATACACAAAAACAGAAGAGAGGGGTGGGATGAGCATTAGCTCATTATCATTTAAAAAGACATGCACTGAAACAGGTCACTGTGGACAAGGTAAAAAGATGTATGTTGCAGACATTTCATGAATTCACTAAAGAATCATATCGTCTTGTGGAAAATGGACATCTGATGTCCCTTTATGAATTTTGAAGCCTAAATACAATCTCCAGAAGTAAAAAGCTAAATGCTGTGCATATAAACATGGTGAGGATGTGAAAGAGAACTAAGAAGTATATGAGTTTTGTACTGCCTTTGTAACCACACTTAGCCACTTGTTAGCAGCTGCCTTTTACAAGTGAAAGCTTTAAAAAAAAAAAAACAGAAGTTGTTATTTCTGATGTATTTATAGGGGTTTGTCATAGAGTACACTGTAAAATCATCTTGAGCTTGTGTTAACCACAGACCTTATTTCAGGCATTTAACCAAAAACCCATAGACTTTAGGGCAATGGAACCGGAAGTGCTAAAATTCTAACTAGTTTTGACTAGTTTTGTCATCCTTGCAGCATTCTGTGTGGGATTGTTTGGCAAATGGGCGAGTGTTTGAAAATTGCCATTGTTTTTCCAATTCTGTTTCTTAATGCTAGTGTAGAAATGATATGCTTCTGTAATAAATAATTTCAGTATGGACGTGAGTATAAAACAAATAAATGATTGAATGAATTGATTGAATGGATTCTTCATCTTAATTTTATAAGTAATTACAAATCATGAGCACGTTGTGATGCTTGACATTTGGGTGAATTTCAAGAAATGTCTAGGTCACATTTCATCTATTCCCAAGATATGAAATACATTATTATGTATACTTATTTTAATAATCTTTTGTTTGTCTGTAGGGAGAGGCAGAGGAGAGGGTGGATTCTACCAAAGAAGTGTGGATGAAGAGGTTGGTTTTGGTCGAGGACGAGAGATGCACCGCAGTCAGAGCTGGGATGACAGGTTGGTTTTACAGTCATTTGTACATCACAAAGTTTTAAATACAATGCATATATTTGTCTGAATAGCTATATGATTAGGGGTTCAAGCGTGTAGTGCTGAAACCCTGTTGTAATTGTTAGAATGGCCAAAGATCAGCAATCTCCATGTAAAACTGATCATGCAGATCAAACCGTAAGTCACAGAGACTTGAAACTTGGAGGGATGGTAGTATTCACACCGCCTACAAAGTCACCAAGCCTTGCCTCAATCGACCTACAGCAATCAAAAGTACGAAATCACTCATAACTCCTAAACCGTTGGTCACAGACTCAAGTATATTATGTCATTGGAATCCTTGGCTTACAGCAGACAAAACACACGCCTCAGATTTAATCATGAGCCTGGCAAAATTTTCGAATTTTTTTTTATTTTTTTATAATTTTGAAAGTCCTAGGTTTTTCGCCCGACTGGAACCAAACCTGCGCAAAAAAATTCTCAGGAAAGTGAATATCAATAATTGTCAAAAAAAAGTTGAACTTTCGACTCACCGTCGCAAAGGGACGCCAAAACGTTGGAAAAGGGAAGGGCCACTTTTAGTAAGATGCCTAATAATTCTGGAACGGAATGTGAAACATTTTTTCGCCAATCTCAGAACACTTATGTAAGAGCTCAATCTGAGGTCAACATGTAAATCGCTGAGCATGGTCTTGGTCCAATGTGCCCTAAGTGTCTATAAGGACATTTGTGTATCTCAAAAAAAAAAACATGGCCACCGTTGGCTGAAGTTGGGTGGCGATATTGCATTTTTCAAGGGTGTGAACGATTGTACATCATCTGGTTTTTCACACATACACGCAATATTCGTATCATATGATGGAACTCCTCATTCCGGGCAACTTTGCCTCTAGAACCACTGCTGTCAGTCAAATTGTTTGTTAAATGATTAAGAAGATGCAAAAAAAACCTACTTTTCTGAACTAGTCCTCGATTTTTCGCTTAATCTGGAAAAAAACACTGCAGTACATTTCTCTGGACTCTCTAGGTCAATAATCATACTGGGGTTGTTTAGAAAAGGGGCCTGTCCAAATTTACCCAAAATCCTGTAAAGCCTAAAGGAAAACTCAAAACTTCACAAAACCTGCTGAGCACATGCAACAGGTGATTATAAACAAGCATACAAAGTTTTAAGGAGATCAGACCACAGCTGGCATTATAACAGTCATAAACGTTAAAAAAAACATATTTCTATGTTAAATTACCTGGATTTGCCAAAAATGCTTTTTTAAATGATTGATTTAGGTGGTTACAGGTTTGCTAAATGTCTTTTTTTTTTTATAAGTGCTTAAATGCCTAAAAAAAAAAAGCGCTTGAACCCCGGTAAACACTGCTTGCAGCTTTATTTATAACATGCATTTGTATAACTTAAATCCATCAGAAATGGATGGAGAATGAGCAGTCTCTCTCAAAATGAGTTTGAGATGTTAATATGTTCTGTTATGCTGACCATTAGTATTTAATGTTTCAGAGGTGAGCGGCGCTTTGAGAAGCCCTTGAGGCGTGATGGTGGGCGTGGTGGTTTTGAGGAGGGAGGAGCAGGAGGAAGGAAGGACTATGCACGCTCAGACAGTGAAAACTGGCGTATACTCCGAGAAGATCAGGAGGACGATGATGGGGCAGAACCTGGGGGAAGCTGGAGAATTGCTGGAGTTCGTCGTGATGGTACATATGCTTGTTTTGTTTTGTTTTTTTAAAAATTTTATTCATTTGAATGTTTTAAACTTGTCTTTTCTCTCATCTAGATGGCGGTCCTCGTTCAGCAGGTTGGCGGGATCACGGCAGTGGGGAAGGCCGTCGTAGGAAGTTCGACTTTGACTTCCGAGATGGAGAAGGTGGACGTAGAAGGGCTGGAAGTGAGGGAGGAGAGGAAGAGCGAGATGGCCTGCCTGAGTGGTGCACAGATGAAGAAGAAGGGGAGATGGGTACCTTTGATTCTTCTGGAGCCTTCATGTGCATCAAGGTTTGCTTGTATTTCATGCTTCTCCTTAAATACATTTCAGATGCATTCTTGCATGTGACTGTTAAGTAACTTCCTATTAAGTAAAAAAAAAAAGAAATGGACTAAATAAGGATTGTGTGACCCTTTAGAAAAGCTCCAGAGATGCAATCCCTGAAGACCAGGAACTGGAATTTGAGGCTCTGAAGGAGGAAGAGGAGGGTGGTCAGGAGGACAGCCCTGTTGATAAATGTAAGAAAACTCTTTAAGAAAAATCTGATTTTAACAGGAAGTGGCTGTTGCCCTTTGTTCTGCATCATGTCACCATAACTATTATCCCCTCACTTTTTTTTTTTTTTTGCTGTTTTCTAACTTCTCTTCTTTGTTTCAGCGGAAGCATGTGAGGCAATAACTGTGTGTGATGGAGACAGAAAGTCATCATCTCCTCATGCTGTGTCTGCTCCTGCCCCTGTATACCCTGTTGCAGAGGAAGACACTCCCAAACCCATAGTCACTCCTCCTTCAAAACCTGCACCCCAACCAGCTGAAGGTACTCTATCTCTTGCTTTCTCTCTTTTTGTGAAAAGAACTTGCAATGCAAAAACACTCTGGACTAAGACGGAGTTTGTTCATATAGATGCAGCTCCAGCAGGTGGCACCACACCACAGACGCAGAGCTCCTCTCCTCCCTCAACCACTGGTACAGACCTTCCAACAGTAGGGGGAGACACCGAGGAAGAAGATGGCATGAAGCACCTTCAACAAGTCAGTGTGTTTGCTTCTTGCATGCTTTTGTTGCTCTGCACTCTTACGATAGAATCTCTAAATAAAAAATTCCATCATTTAAAGGAGGCTGAGAAGATGGTGGCGTCTCTGCAAGACACGTCCCTTGAAGAGGAATGTTTCACTCAAGCTCTTCAGGAGAGCCACATCTCTGCGGCACACAATCACACACACCCGAATACGCACACACACTCTCACTCCACCCAACACGGTCTCTCGCACTCCGCCAGCGCTCTGCCCCTGTCCCATGAATCTGCGATGAAGTGGTTCTACAAAGACCCTCAAGGGGAGATTCAAGGTAATTCTCACTACCACGTCAATCTTGGAAGGTTTTCATGTGTTCATTACAGCATAATATGGTGGGCTGTATCGATGTATTGTCTCTTTTTTAGGTCCATTCACTACAGTGGAGATGTGTGAGTGGTTTCAAGCAGGGTATTTCACCATGAACCTGCTGGTAAAACGTGGCTGTGACGAGGGATTTCAGCCCCTGGGTGAAGTCATCAAGATGTGGGGGCGTGTGCCTTTCTCTCCCGGCCCTTCCCCTCCTCCACTTCTGGTGAGGAATGGGTTTGATGTTTTGTGATGTACAGTTGAGGTCAAAAGTTTATACCACATACACCTTGCAGATTCTGTAAAATGTTAATTTTACCAAAATAAGAGGGGTCATACAAAATGTGTTTTTTTTATTTAGTACTGACCTGAATAACACATTTCACATGAAAGATGTTTACAAATAGTCCACAAGAGAAAATAATAGTTGAATTTATAAAAATGACCCTGTTCAAAAGTTTACATGTGCTTGATTCTTAATACTGTTGTTACCTAAATGATCCTCAGCTGTTTTTTTTTTTAGTGATAGATATTCATGAGTCCTTTGTTTGAACAGTTAACAGTTTTTATTTATTTGAACCCTTTCTGACAATGACTGTACGATTTTGAGATGCATCTTTTCACACTGAGGGCAACTGAGGAACTCATATGCAGCTATTACAGAAGGTTTAAACGCTCTCTGATGCTCCAGTAGGAAAAATGATACATTAAGAGCCTGGGGGTGAAAACTTTTGAACAGAATGAAGATATGTACATTTTTCTTATTTTGCTTAAATATCATGGTTTTTTTCATTTAGTACTGCCCTTTATACGCTACAGAAGATACTTGCATGTTTCCCAGAAGACAGAATAAGTTAAATTTGTCCTGATCTTTAAATTCAAAAAGTTTTCACCTCCTGGCCCATTGTGTTTCCTTCTGAAGCATCATTGAGCGTTGGAACCTTCACAAGGTGTATGTAAACTTTTGACCTCAACTGTATAGTAGTAATAAGCCACTCAGTGCTTTGTTACAATGATTTTTACCATGTTCTTAAACCCTTAACCATAGTAAAATCATGCACTCCCTCGAGTTGCATGTTGCTTTTGTAAAATATCCAAGTAGTTGTCGGAGAGTTAACCTTTTAGGGCGGTGCTCCGACATATTGAGGTCACGTTACAGCGACCCAAATTTGATTCCCTTTAAGGCCTTTTCTCGATCCCATGTCCTCCTGTTCCATTTAGTAATTTCCTGACTCTTCTCTACTATTTAGTCCAATAAATAGTATTCAGTTTAGATGGAAGTACAACATTGTCTGTTTTTCCTGTTGCTTTAGGGGAACATGGACCAGGAGCTATTGAAGAAACAGTTAGAACAAGCTGCCACTGCAGCCCTGTACCAACAACTTCAGATGAGATTTCAGCACATGAACAGGTATCACCGACTTTGCAATTAAGGCACCAGCTGGCCACGTATACACGTGTGATTTGGGTTTATGAGTGATGTGTTTGGGCCTCAGGTGTGGGGAGACTGGGATGATGCCTGCGATGAACAGGTCCATGTCAGTGCCAGACACCGGGCCCATGTGGGACATGCCTACCTCAGTCTCTCAGCAGTCAGGTACTACCAGCTGCTTTTTAATAGCCACTTTATTTTATGAAGTGCTGTTGTTACACCAGTGGTTTTTCTGTTTTGTAGGTGGTGAGACCAGTCTGTGGGACTTAACCATGAGTAACTCCGCTCAGGGTCCAACTCTTGAACATTTGCAGAAAGTATGTAACTTATGTAATCTTGAAAGTGCCTTCACTCCTGCTAAAGTGTTATTTTACATAACACGCACTATATGTATACATAGTGTGTACCTAAAAACCAAAGTAAACTTTGAACTTCAGCAGGACTGGGATGTCACTAATTAATCACTCCTCTCGGTGATCACATTTCATGTTGAATGTGTAAACTTCACCCATAACGCTCTTTCGGTAATTGAGCGTGTGCTGCCCATGTGTTAGATCCAGCAGGAGAGGCGTGAAGCTGAACTCAGGAAGCGTGAAGAAGAGGAGAGAAAACGGAGGGAGGAAAAGCGCCGACAGCAGGAGGAACAGAAGAGGAGAGAGGAAGAGGAGCTTTATAGACGAAAACAGGTGAGCGGAATCTCACACTGGGCTACGACTGTTGCACTCTTAAATGTTTATGATGTGTAACACATTTGTGTGTGTTGTGTTTTACAGCAGTGCCGTCAGCAGCAGGAATTGATCATGAAGTTTCTGCAGCAGAGCCAGCAGCAGCAGAGCGTGCCAGGGGGCGCAGGGTGGAGCAGCAGCCAGGCAGGAGGTCTGTCTCTGGGCAAGGCTACCGGAAAGAGCATGGCACTCCTGGAGCTGGAGGCAGAGAGACTTCACAAACAGCAGCAGCAGAGAGCTCAGCAGCAGCAAAGGGTAAAAACATCTTAACATCCATGTGAGCAGTGGATTGTTTAATATGTAACCGAATGGCTGGCAGATAGTTTGGGGTTTAAAGAGGTCTTCTTTGAATGAGCACCAGTGGTGTGAGGACCCTATTGGAATTGCTCCGTTATTTCTTCTCCAAAATGAATCACATTTTTGAGGGCCTAAACATGCTCAATCTCATGAAACTTTGCACATGCCAAAAGTGGTGAAAATTTACATCTGATATGGGTTTTAGAAGTGGGTGTGGTGAAATGGCTCAAGAGCGCCACGTATAACATTTCAACGAAGTGCCCCTCCAGCTGTGTTTCACATACAGTACATGTACGACATTAGATCGACACATGTAACACACCAATGAATACCTAGAAAAAAAATCCCATGGTACAAAGTCCGAAACCCAACAGGAAGTCTGATGTTTTGAATGTCCTCTTCAAATTTTGTGCTGTTTTTGCCATTTTTAGGCGTTGCATTTAAACAAACTCCTAGAGATTTAAACAGATCAACACCAAATTTGGTCAGTGTAATCTAAAGCCCTGTGTGACATTAAATTGTGAAAATCTTAAGTTTTTGTTGAAGGGCGTGTCTGTGGCGGCCTGACAAACTTTGATGTTTAGCCATGAAACAGGAAGTTGTTATAATTCAGGCATACAATGTCCGATCTGCCCCAAACTTTACATGTTTGATAAGAGTCCTGGCCTGTAGACATCTGCATGACAATATGCAGTTATAGTCATAGCGCCACCTGCTGACAACAGGAAATGTCATATTTTTCACTTAAACATACTGTTTAATCTGCACCAAACTTCCTATGTTTGATAAAAGTCCTGGCCTGAAGAGATCTACAAGCCAATATTCAGTTATAGACATAGCGCCACCAGCTGGCAGCAGGAAGTTTGGCACACATAAATGACTTTGACGTATTCCTTCTATATTTGCCACTTTAAAAGCATATTGCCCACTGTTCGCGGTTCCGTAAAGCCGCCGGGTGGTGGTGAGATCGTGTACACTGCTTGCAGCTTTAATTATTCTTTATATCTATTTCCTTCAGCATGGAGGTTTGACAATGGGCCAGTGGAGTGATGGCCCATCTGGAATGTGGTCAGGATCTGGCATGGACGGGAAGGTCGGAGGTGGCAACCCTGCTATGGGCATGTGGGATGAGGCCATGAAGAACCAGGCCAGCCATCGCAACATTGGCCTGAAGAACAGCCGCAGTAGTCCCTCTCTCAGGTACACAAATTTGCACAATTTCGCAATTTACCTCTTAATGTTTTTAAACACAATGTTCACCCCAAACATGTCTGTCTTCAGTGATCAGTACATGCTGAGTCGTCGTAAGCGTACTGACGATGAGGAGAGACTTCTGAAGCTGCTTCAGGGGATGAAACCTCAGGACGGTTTCACCACTTGGTGTGAACAGATGCTTCACGCTCTCAACACCTCTGCAAATAACTCCTCTTCAGTGGATGGTAACTATCTGCCACTGCTTCTTTTTCTACTCTCTCCTCCAAAAGAGGAATTAAACTTGTGCTTGTATTTCTCTCTGTAGTGCCCACCATTGTGGCATATCTGAAGGAGGTGGAGTCTCCATATGAAGTTCATGACTTTATACGCATTTACCTGGGCGACACCATTGAAGCCAAAGAGTTTGCCAAGCAGTTCCTGGAGCGCCGTGCCAAACAGAAAGCAAACCACCAGAGACAACAGCAGCAGGTTTGTAAAGGACAATTTCTCTTGAAAGTACTTTACCTTGCATTCTGGATGAGTTTTAACGTACTGAAATTTTCACAGCTGTCCAAGGAAGTCTCTGGATTGAACATGAACTTCCCCCTGCAGGTAGTGCAAATCAACACGCATTTTCAAAATTAGTTTAAAGTTAAAGTGTTTAAAGTCTTCCTGGTTTTTCTCTTTACAGTCAATGTTCCAGGCAGCTCACATGAAGGGCAGCAGTGTGTACGACACTCAGGGAGGAAAAGCGAAGAAAAAGCCTAGCATGATGCTCCATTCTGACCCCAGTATCCTCGGTTAGCGTGCACGCACGCATAAACACTCTCAAACCCCTGCTGGGTTGCATTCAACTTTACCCATCAGCATGCATACATTACCCAGAATAACCCTTGAACCACTGTTGTTTTAATCTGCGTTCTGGCTCCTTGTCAAATTCTTGCCGTCTGGGTCATAGTGAGATCTTCATCTAGCAAAGAGGATCTATTTACCGATGTACTTATTGAAAAGCATTTTCTGCCCTGCTTCAAGGGGGGAAAAGTTTATGAATTAGTCATTAGTATATTCCCAGAAGGGAAATAGTCAACCCTCGGACCTCTCAACCTCTGTTCTCCTGTTTCCCACCTCCGCAGGCTACTCATTCCTGGGGGGAGGTGAGCTGGAGCAGGTGGAGGATTACTGACCCAGCCCGTCTACTTGAGTTTACCTGAGGCCTTAAACCTGGAGCAAATCAGCAGAGGAATGTGCACTGCTCAGTGAGGGAAGGGGCGGGCAATATTTGTCCACGCCCCCTCTCTCTTCTCCCTCTTTCTCTCACTTGCACCGTGAGAGGAGCAGGAGGTTGTTATCGGGAGGTTCGGCGTGAAGAGGAGGTCCTCTTCCGCCTCCCTTCAGTAAAGCACCTTACCTAAACCATTGCACTTTAATGTTTTCATATTTGAAATGGAGTTGTTGTTTTTTTTTTCTTCTTTTTTTTACAATGCAAAATGTGTGAATATATTGTTGCATATATTATGTGTAGAATATTTGTATGAATATATACGAGAGGTAGGAACGGGCGGTGTCCGCCCGTATCAAAAACGTGGAGGTTGAGAAACATTGTTAGGGGAGATTCGAGCATCTCTCCTAAAAGACAAACACTGTTGTATTTTTATGTTCATGTTAAAGCTATAAAAATATGAATTTGAAAACTTGAAGATTTGCACTTGTTTAACAAAACAAAAAGACAAAAAAAAAAAACATTAGGATAGATTGAGGTTTTTCGTGAGCGCGTGTGCAAGCGTAAGAGAGATGAAGTCTGCACAAATTTTATTGCTTACCGACCTGTATAAAACAAATGCCATGCTTTTATTTTGTTCAACACAATTTTGTACTTCATTGAGCATGTGTGCTAAAGTGTGAGTGCGCGCGTGAACGGACAGAAGTCGTTTGTGTTTGCGCTTTTTTTGTACATAGGCTCTTAAAGAGACCGATGGGACAGTCAAGCATTGCGTTTGTACCCTCCAGTGTTTCAAAGCATGACTGAGGTGCTGTTTGGCCCGTTTGGCTCTGTTCTAAGAGGGCAATCGGGGTCTCTGGGTTTGTGTTTGGTGTATAAATGTAGCTCCTCTGTTGTAGTTGTCTACACAAACTACTTACATTACAACTCTTCCCTTTCACCCATTCTCAGTCCACGATGTGAAATGTTGCCTTCTGTCCAGAAAGTGTGTGTGTGCGCGTGTGTATGTGTGTGGATTTTGTTGGCTGGTGATTTGAGACAGTCACAAGGGCACTGTGATTCTGTATGTCAGTTGTGTTACTTTTTTGTTGCTGTTGAAAAAGGATGAATGATTTATTTTTTTATCGTTCTATACAAAGTATTTGAACTTTATGAGTTGGAGCACTTTCTAGGCTGCTACCTTGTATTTTTTGAATAATGTTTTTATTTGTTAGTTTTTTTTTCTTTAATTTTATTTGCCTCATGAGGATGTTGTATTATGAATGAATGTATTCCAAAACAAACTATGTATAACAGTGCATCTAACAACAAGGCTTGAGTGTCTCGGAGTGAAACGGGACACGCCTCACCATTCGGAATATGCCTATTGTCAGAGGTCAGATTCTGGGACGCGCATGGCCTGTATCAAGCTGGCGGGTCTCCAGCCGCTAGTGCTCTTCCAAAACTTTCTCACAGCACCTGGAGATTCCCAGTTTGTCTACCACCACCTTGATGGAACCGTTTTGCCGTCTTGTTACTTACGCTCTTGGTACAGGGCCATTGAGAGCCAAGGATCTGCAGTGTGTAGCAGTACCTTTTTTTTCTTTTGGAAAGACAGAATCTATTTTTTCTCCCTAATACATGAGTTTGGGGATTGAAGTTTGTGATGTTTTGCATCATTCACTCACCTGAATCCTCTGGATTGGAAGAGACTGGGCATCGGAATGGAGATTTCGGTACTTGATCTGTAGAAAAAAGAAAAAATTCTGCTTCAAGCGTATTTCACTCTATTCTGACTGGATTATATTTTTGTAAAAAAAAAAACAAAAGACAATGACTGAAAACAAGTAAGGAGAAGTGGCTATCAGCACTAACCTAAACGCCATCCTGGAGTCTGAAAAGGAGTGGCAACCAGCTGCATTTAGTGCTACACACGGAGAGCGAGACGGAGGGAATATATGCGGATCTATTTCATCCTCACACCAAAGGGATGGAGTTTTCTGCGTCCTTTGAGCTGCAATCCCCACTGCTCTCTGCAACACTATCAAATGAAGGAAAATCCTACAGCATTTGGAAAAAAAAAGAAAAAAAAAAAGTGGTCATTTGAATGTTTGATTTTTTAAAAAAAAGCCTTTATGCCTTTTTAGAAGATTACCGTGCGGAGAAACTGCAGATTCTCACGTCTATCAATCATTTCTTCAAAAACTCTCTTCCCTGTTCAGGGGTAGTGGAGTCTAGATGTGATGAATGTTTGGAGAGGAGACGAACTGAAACGCAAACTCCTCGTTTCTTCACGCACTTGAACTAAATCTCAAGGACACAGACTTGTCGTGATTGCCTGTCAATACAATGAAAAACTGATAGTATTACAGCAATTATGGAGTTCATGGATGCTTGTGAAACAGCTGAGCTGCACTTAAGCAGGTGAGGTGCGACAGGCCGAGATTGAAAATTGTAATTTTACTCACGTTGTGGTTGTGGATGTGGGTTAATTCTGGGTTTTGTTTTTCAGTTCTTCAAGGATGGACGTAACCTAGATCTCCCTGCTGGGACCATCTCACCCACCAGAACGCATCTTCTTATGTCTTCAAACTGGATTAAGCAAGAGACCAACACACTTTCTCTTCTTTCTTCTCTCTTTCTGACAGCGTTGAATGGGACCCACAGACAGACTAGGTGTGTGCATGCGTGTGGAGAGACTATGTATGCGTCTGTACACAACTCGTACATTCTTCAGTCTCGCTGAGGCAGGGACTGGATGCTTTGTAAATAATGTAAATGATTTTGGTCCCTGTTTGTTGAGTTCTGTCCATCTTAGGCCATCATTTTGGGTGTTTTACATGCCTTAATTGTACAAAATAGAACTGCCCTGTTCAACATTAATGTAACACTCATTAGAAAAAGAAAAACAGCACGGGCTATATCTACACCACTCGGTCGTCTAAAGGAATTTGAGCCTGGCTGAGGATGTTTCCCCCTTTTGTTGACTTCACTTATCATACCAGACTGTGGGATGTTTCCACAGTGTTCTCTATGTATTGTTGGTATGTTAATGTTCAAGTGAATAACTGCAATTATTGACATGTACAGATAAAGGTTGACGAACATTGGTATATGCTGAAATCTGAAAAAGAATTTGTAAAAGTTTAAGAGGTAGTTTCCTTCCTCTATCAGTTCAGCATTTAATTTTGTTGAGTTTTAAATGATTAGGTGGGTACGTACAGAACATGGGGGTTAGTTTTGCTTTGAAAAGATCAAAATATGTTAAACTGAAAATAAAAAATTAAATGCTGGATTTGTTTTTTGTCATTGTTAACTATTGTTGGCTTGCACCATCGATTTGTCTTAAATGTGACCCTGGACCACAAAACCAGGCTTAAGTAGCACAGGTAAATTTGTAGCAATAGCTAACAACACATTGTATGGGTAAAAATTAGTAATATGCATTGCTAAGAACTTAATTCGGACAACTTTAAAGGTGATTTTTCTCAATGTTTTTTTTTTTTCTCTCAGATTCCAGATTTTTAAATTGTATCTCCGCCGAATAATGTCCTATCAAACCGTCAATGGAAAGCTTATTTATTCAGCTTTTAGGTGATGTATAAATCTCAATTTCCAAAAATTTACCCTTGTGACGGGTTTTGTGGTCCAGGGTCACATTTAGTCAGATTTGACTCCTGCTTTGCGGCTGTTTTCCACTATGAGGCAGTACAATCACACTTCTGCTTCTCAGAGTATAGTAAGTTACATTAGATTCAGTGATATCAGTGCTTGATTTCAGGATGCCAAATGAAACTACTAAAGATAAAAATCATCGAGCTTTTAGTAATTTTTCAGTCACAGCGTTAGAAACATTCATCCTAAGTCTGCACAGCATGAACATAATGCCACCATTGATTCTCCAGGGAACCCAGCATCACCCTTTTGTACCGTTTTTACAGTTTTTAGATTAGACAAAGGGCATAAGTTTAAGTACACAAACCTTGTCCTGATGTTCCTCGGGATAACGTTACCTGACTAAAGTTGAGGCGGTTGAAAACGCAGTGTTTCGTTGAAAAACGTATTGAAGTCGATTCGAGCCCTACCGTCTTCATAGCTTATATCACTTTTTTTTTTTTTGATTTGTTGGCCGACGAGCTGCAGTGACATTTAAATTCACAATTACTGAAAAAAATACTTCGGACAGGAGCTTTTCTCAAGACGCATCCTCAAACTCTCCTCCCCAACAGTCACCAACATGCGCGCTCACCACTAGCGGTTGTTGCCATGTCCGCTTATTATGAGCAACTGAAAGTGTCTTTTTATTATTTAGAATTAAAAATAAGTTTATGAATTAAAACACTATTATTTATTACATCACTATTCGTTGCCGTTTGTAAATTAGCTATTTTAATTCTAGACTGCATGTATTTAATCTATATATTTCCTGATAAATACAACACAATACGGAGTTACCTTCCCCATAAATTATAAACAACTCTAAATCTTTAAAAATGAAACACAGGGCTTTTTTTTAAGACCAGGTTGCTTGTTTCTGCTGAGATCTGGCAACAATGCTGCCGGCGCGCGAGTCAAAGCGCGAGACTTTGCAGAGCAGCAGAGAATCGGACGGAGCGAACTGCACGGGTTGTGTCCATGGACTACAGGAATATCTCGTTTCTTGTCCCCAACGTTTCTGCGTTTGTTGCAATAGACTTTTACCGATTACTGCCACTTACCTCCTTTCTAAACCCTAAATAGGGTTTGTCTCTTGTTTTTCTTGTCAGGCTGTAATTCTTTAGGTAAGTTAGTGTTGGTGGACCTCCTCACCGTTGCTTCAGGACTGGGACATCATATTTGCGTAAATATTTTGGATATTAGATGAGCGAAAAGTTCTGGACTTCTAATTTTGGACATCAGAGGCGTGTTCTTCACCAGAAAGTACGACACAACTTAAAACACTTTTGTCCGCCGAAGGACTGAATTATTTGAAACGAGTGGATGTTCATTTTTCACAACGGGAGTAAAAATACAACTCCAGGTCTTTGATAGAAATGCTAATGCTGCGGCTTATGGAGAAATATTTCTGAAAAATCACCCGCAGTGGACCTGGCGCCCCTCATCAGTCTGCGTGCGCTTCAAAACATTTAACTTCACCACATGTACAGTCATAATATTGTTCGAAATTCATCCCGAATCAGATTCATGCACTGACCATATGGCTTTGCGTTCTCAAATTTGATAATACTTGGGACTTTCAGTTGAGGTCGTTGACTCATTTGAATGGAACAAAGGAGGTTGATGTTTCAGAATCTGCTTTCTTTTACAAACATTCAGAGATTTGTGCTCTGAGTCTTTCAGATGTGGATGTTGCGGTCACACCATCTCCTCAAGCGCAGAGGGATCTAGTGAAGTTCAGCCCTCCATCAGTCTTTTGTTTCTGTTAGGTCCCGTTCATTTGTCTTGTAGGAGGAACATGGGAGTCCAGACGAGGGGAGCCTGGGTGGCTATGGCGTTCTCGGACTGGGTCAGTGGATTGGGAATTCTCTTAATCTTCCTGATGGAGAGTTTAGCGGTGGATGCGACCAACATGGAGCCAGTCTACTGGAACTCTTTAAACAGAAGGTATGTTGGTGGTTGATATGAAACCCATGCACCCAGATACAAGTTTTTCAACAAGTTTGGTCTTCTAAAGAGTCAAATGCCTCCAATTACAGCTTTCTGTGGTAGTCTAAATAATATATTTTAGAATAAATTTTAATATTTTTCAATTTGCATTCATGCAAAGCATGAAACTAGTTGGAACAGAATGTTGTACTGTACAAAGATGATTCTGATTACATTTTTATTTACCATTAAAGGATATTTTAAGTCAAAATTATTATAAACCACATACAGGGTCCTGGAAAACCTAAAAATGTCAGGGAAATTTAAAAGTATGATTTGTAGTCAGTATCAATTTTTGTACATTGAAAAAAAAAATAGTGTAGAAACATTTTTCACTCAGAAAATTCTAGTAAGTAAAGAAACTGCAGTTTTTAAAGATGCAATTTTTAAGTAGATTGAAGTAAATATTTTCTTGTAAACATACTCCAGTACTTTTTCTTTTTCTCTTAGTTGTGCTCCATGTTCTGAAGTTTTTCTTCAGATGAATGTTTTTGTGAGTATAATTTCTAAAAATGATTTTAAAAATCGTTATCCAGCTTCGAAAAGTAAGTGAAAAATCCTGGAAATAGGTCAGAAAGTGTGGGAACCATTTACATATAAACCTAACCCCAGTTGGGACAGGGGTGACTTTGGCCTGGGACACAGTCTAGTTAACGGTTTGGACAGACACACTCAACTGAGAGAGACGGGGGGCATTTTCCGGCTGACTGCTTCCCGATTATGGGTCGCGTGCATGCCCTCTCTAGATAAGGCATTCATGCTTCACCCACAGTGACACAATCTGCAAACCCACGCATAGGTCCTTTGATTTTTGTCTGTGCTGCTGAGGATGCTCTTTGGACGAGAGGAAAAGAGAACCTACATTAAGAAGAGTGTAGAGACCTTGGGTGAGAGACCGAATCAGGAATTCTCTCAACCGTGAGAAGGAGATGAATGAATAAGTGGAAGAAAAAATACTGGTTAGGCAACTAGACAGTTTGTTTGTTTTAAAAAAAAATGCCTCTAAGAACTTCAGAGCTTTACACTGACAGACGGATGGTTTAGAAATATAATTAGAGAAGACAAATAGATCTGAGGCGGAAAAGATAAACATGGTTGAAGAACATAAAGATTAAACGGATGTTGAGCTAGTTTCAACTTATGAAGCAGAGAGAAGCGATTGAGGGGTTTGTGCAGATAAAGTCATATATAATAAGGGACAGAGAAAGTCATTCATCCATATAAAATAAATGTTCCTCTGATATCTGAAAAGGTCAGCATGTTTACTCACACCCCGACAGCCACATCCCTCTCAGGTCATCTCGCTCTCGTTTTACTCTCTCCTTCTCTCTTGTTTGCTGTCTTGCGCACACATTTGACACATATGCCTACAAGACAACAGAACATTTCATCATACACACAGAGATGCTGAATATTAATTAATAATTTAAAAAAATCATCAAGATTTGACTGCAAAGTGCCGATGTGTCAATTGCTTTCATAATCTGACGTACTGATTGTGCGAAACTGAATGTTCTATGAGAGAAAGGTGTTAGTCTGGGACATGATGTTTTCCATCAGGATTTGATTGGATAATGGAAAAATGTAAAATATTTCAGCTAGTTTGCAGAAACAAGAATTTAAAGGTTGTCTGGCAATTGGTTATAATAACCTAACAGACCACAAGTCAGGAGATTTCAAATTAGGGTACAGGAACTCCCTGATGGCTGTTTAAGTTAATATGTCAACTTAAAATATTAATTTCTTATATTTATCACACACGAAAATAGAATGTTAATTTTTAAAAGTGCTTTAGAAATCATTTTGAAATTCATTTTAAAAATGTTTGTCTTCGGGTTTATGTAGAAAAAAGTGATCTCTTGGCTCAACTTGCCCCCAGTGAGTCTAGGGAGTGGGTAAGTTGAGCCACATGGAGTTAAACTGTGCCACTGATTATGCTTAAGTAAAATTGGATATTTTCACCTTATGCAATATAAAAGGAGGATAAATTCAATAAAATGACCTCTTAAAATCTATACGTGAGCCTTGTGATGGACTGACCATCCATGCAGGAAGTTTCTTCACCTGTGGCTTAAGACGGTGGGTTAGGATCCAGCCCCCCACAACCATAATAGGTTAAAGCGGTTTGGATAATGGAATGGATGGATGGATGACTTTTTACATTTTTTTTTTAATATACAGTTCACAACTTTAAAGGCATTTTTAAAATGATTAAAAAATTTAAGAACAAAGTTCTGAAGTTCAACTTGAATAAATAAACAAACAAACAAACAAACTGCAGTTGACCTTACAGAACTGGGCTAACAGTACTCAACATCCCACTTATAAACGTTGCAGGGAAATACAATTTCACAAAAACTTCAGTGGCCAATTTTCATAAACAAGGCCTTGTTAATTTTTCCAGGACAAAATCTAAAAGGTTTGGCCTAAACGTAATGAAATATAATCTAGAATTACAGTAAAATAATACTTTATAATCACAAGAAAGAGTGAGCCACTGGCTCAACTTACCCCACTCCTACCATTTTAACAAACTTGTATCATCCAGCAGTTTAGAACTAACAGTATAACCTTATATTATAATTTCCTAAAGCACAAACGTATACCAACAGAAAAAGAGGAAAAACAACTTACCACTTCTATTAAAGATTACAAAGATTACAAAGATACAGAGATAAAGTGCATTATGCATAATTTACAATAAGACCAGAAACATTCATTAAATTGTAAATGGGGTTAGTGTTGATTTCATGTTGTTGACTTCAACCTGATAATTCTCAAAGGTCTTGTTAAGTCATGTAGTGCCCTGATGTCTGGAGAAAACCATTAGTATCTCAATAGAGCCTGTGGTGAAAGGAAAAAAAAAGCGACGTTGAAACAGGTCAGACAGGTTATGGGATGGATGGGTGCGTGGGAGGAGAGGAGTGGATTTCGGCCCCTCAATGAGCGTAATCAATGCTGAGCACAGACTGTCTCCACGCATTGCTCCGGGGGAAGTTGTTGTACAACTCTCTGCCTGAAATGAACATTAAAAATTGAATCCTTCATGGCTCCCTCAATATTTAATGAATCAGCTGCTAATTGGAGACAGATAAAAGCTTTCTTAACTGGGTTAAGCGTTTCAAATTAAAACATTTTAAGGCTAGGAAAAGATACTTTGAAAAACTGACAGGCAGAGCACGGAGCCTACATCAGATCTTCAGACTTTTGACCGTCTTACTGTATAGTCGCAGTAGGTTTTGTGATTGATTGGTTCTCCTTTGCTGAAAGATCTTGTATAGAGGCATTCTAGGGGCCTAGAGGAGAGCGAGATTAAACATTGTTAGTGAAAAGAATGGATTTGGGGTTTGTAAATGTGCTTCACGGTGCAAGGCCCTCCCACATCTCCTAGCCATTTGTGTGCAAGAGAGAGTGTTTTTTTGAAGCGATAAGACCTCATGGAAAATGTTACATTGTTAAAAGAGAGATTGTGATTGTGGCATTAAATGGACTGAAAATGGAATTGTACCACTTGACCTCAGTTTCCAGGGGTGTGAGAGTGGGAGGATAATCCTCTACACAACACCCCTCCATTAGTTCATCATATGGACTGCTCCATCATCAGACAGGCAACAAAGCCATCTGTGAAGGGATTACTACCTCTATACACACTTTCTCTCTTGCGCTTTTTCTTTTCTGGGGTTAATGTCTTTCTCCCTCTCTGTCACATTCCCTTCACCTATTCATCTTCTTATTTTTTTCACTCCTCATTCATTACCTCATTCTTTTTGTGTCACTGCTCACTCACTCTCTCTTTCCCAGAGGATAATTTTATTGCTCAGAGGTTGCTCTTTCATAGCTCATAGTATCAACTTTTATCGCTGAGATTTCTTCTGTAACATCTTTGGGGAAATACAAATGAGATAATTATTGATGTACAGTAAGGAGATTAGTCGGATACTTTGAAATGTTTGAGTTCTGAAACTTCTAGACTTGCGTGTAGGCAAATCTGACAGTGTGGTCTCATTAATAATCATAGGCATTTGCAGGTGAAGTGCAGATCTAGCACATTTTCCTAGACCCTTTAACGTACATTGTTAACATATTGACAGCATGCAAACGAAACATTTTACATTTGAACAGCTTTAGAGATGTGCAGATGTTTATGAATTTAGTTGAATTTATACGTTGATTTTTAAATGGTTAAATGGTATGTGCAATCTCATCACGTTATGACATTTATAATGGTTTCATGATTTTCTCTGTGCCGTTTTCAGCTCCATTCAAAGGATGTCGTCACTTTACCCAAGCCTAAACCTTAAAATGCTTTAGAAATGTGAATGATATTTGATGAATAATTTAAATTTGACTTTGTTTGTTTATATAATACTAAAATATAACTCTGGGCCAGTTGTTCAAAAGTAATCTGATCAGATTTGGGCTGTCGGATTGGATCAAATCTTGAAAATGTTTGTTTAAAAGAAAAAAATGATTAGATAACAAAATCCAGTCTTGATTTTGATCTGCATCAAACTGTCAGTTTGTGTTGTCAACTTTTTAGTAAGATTGGGATACTTTTGATCCAAAAAAATCAGGATTACACTGATCTCTACAGAGGGGTGGATTACAGGAACAAAACTGTAACTTTAAAATTAAAAAATGTTTTAGAGATACAACATTTGTAACATGTAATGTACACACGTATGTGACCCTGGACTAGAAAAACAGTCATAAGTGGCACGGGTATATTTGTAGCAATAGCCAAACATACATTGTATGGGTCAAAATTATTGATTTGTCTTTTATGCCAAAAATAATTAAGATATTAAGTAAAGATCATGTTCCATTAAGATATTTTGTAAATTTCCTACTGTAAATATATCAGAACTTATTTTTTGATCAGTAATATGCATGACTAAGAACTTCATTTGGACATATTTTTATTTTATTTATTTATTTATTTTTTTTTTTTTGCACCCTCAGATTCCAGATATTCAAATAGTTGTATCTCGGCCAAATATTGTCCCATCCTAACAAACCATACATCAATCAAAAGATATTTATTCAGCTTTCAGATGCTGTATAAAAGTCAATTTAAAAAAATCGACCCTTATCACTGGTTTTGTGGTCCAGGGTCTCTCCCGTTGAATAAAAAAAAAACAATTATCTCACAATTCAGACTTTTTTTTTTAGAATTGTGTGATACAAATTCACAATTCTGACTTTTTTCTCAGATTTTTGAGATATAAACTCACATTTGCGAGTCACAAAGTCAGAATTGCAAGACATAAACTTGTAATTCTGACTTTTTTTCTCACAAATGCCAGTTTATATCTTGCAATTCTGACTTTTTGCTCAAAATTGTAAGATATAGACTCACAATAACTTAATAACTTTTTTTTTCCACTTTAGGGACTCTGTAGAGCATTAGTAATCCAGATTTGGGAATCAGAAAAGTGTGTATTTGGACCATTGTGATCCAGTTCAGTTTTGCTTTAAGAAACCAGCAGAAAAGTAAAATGGATTACCTGATCCTGGATGGCGAAACATGAAATTTCTAAATCCGGATCATTCCGATCCAGATTAAACTTTTTAAACAACTGGCCCTGTATGATAACAAAAAATATATAATTTAAACTGTTTATAAAGATTTTAAGTTTCTAAAGTTGTGCATATGTAGTATTTACATTTCAGATGTTGTCACTACATCCAGTTTGTACATTTCATGTACTGTCAAAACAAAAATGTGTGCAATTATGTTAATGTAATCAGGCTAAATATCTTGGAGACATTTTTCTCAGAAGTAACATTTGAAACATGATGTTAAATCAGAATTCTCCATTTACTTTTTCAAAAAAAAAAAATATATATATATATGTTGTTAATTAATTTTTTTAATTACACTTAGTTTCTTTTCTTATGCTTCCCGTGTTCTCAAGGCATTTAATTTCTTCTAGCAACCCTTGAAACTTCATAGCTTTTTGAGCGTTCAATTTCGGTGTTATTTAGCTGGACCTGCCATCTTTGTGATGAAAACCTCCTTCTCTTGTTTCACTCATATTTAATTTTCAGTTTCAAAGGTGCGTCTCTGGCATGCCTTCAAAGCCCTGGCATGATACTGTGCTGTGTGTGGAAAGCGTAATTACAGTTTTAAGATTACTCTGATGATGGTTCTGAACCGGGGTGGGGAGGAGGTGATATTACAGTGAATGACAGAGGCAAGCACTGCGCTTTACATCATGTGTTAACATCAGCAGCCCTTGTAAAACACAACGCTTATGATGATGACAGTCATTGTTTCTTTAGCTGTTGTTCACTTTCGCTGCATGTCGTCTATGGATTGAGGCTATACAGGATTAGGGTTTTGATGTCATCCAATTTATTGGAAAAACCTCTCTTTTTCTTCCTTAGCCGTCTCTTGTTTCCAATCCTCAAGGAGGTTGGATGAGCATTTGTTTCTGAAAGAAAAATGTAGGTAATTGGCAGGCCTTATATGTGAATCATGAACAATAGATTGTCAGGAAACACAATGAAGAAAAGTAAACGGACAGCAATGAGAACATGCATTTGTTTTTATAGACTAGATGAATCATGGTCATTCTGTTTTTAACTCACTGATGTCTCATTAATAGGTCCAGGAATTCCGCAAAATGGATATAAATGTGGTAAAATGCGTCGAACGGTGGACCCACACACTTCCGATCTGTCACTGCACAGATGTGCGTATACTAAACAGGCCGTCG
This sequence comes from Labeo catla, assembly GCA_012976165.1. Classification (NCBI taxonomy): domain Eukaryota; kingdom Metazoa; phylum Chordata; class Actinopteri; order Cypriniformes; family Cyprinidae; genus Labeo; species Labeo catla. The sequence goes on from VONZ01000200.1 coordinate 200,513, forward strand.
AACATTTTATCCACAATCTTTAAAAAGAATCCGAATTGGTTAATTCCCTCGTGGCTCGGTTCGAACATGAAAACAGAGAGTTGAGAGAAAGCGAGAGAACGCATGAAAAGTGAGTTGGGAGTTATCCGTTCTCCCTGTGCCCTCCCCTCCCTCTCTTCCAAACAAAAGGAAGGTTATTTTTAGTGACGTTCATTTTTAATCATCTGAGTGTTTGGAGCTTGATGAGTCTTTTCATGTTGGGCTGAGAAGTCAGCGGCCTCTGGGCCCATCAGCTCCCTGGAGCTACTCGACCGGACCGCAATCGGAGACCACCCAGTAGACACATTTTGTGTAGAGGTACACAATTTGTTGCTGGCCGATAAATGACTTGCCAATAAATTGGGAAAATTACATAATTATTTTCAGTATTGCACCATTTTGTTGTAATGGGCCTGTAAGAGCTAACAAGTCTCATGCGTCAGAGAAAAGTAGTTCAGTTTTGAAAAATGGGGTTTTGTGACCTCTACGTTTTATTTTATTTTCTTGCACTCGGTCTAGCTGTTTTTTGTTGTGATCACAAGGAGTTTCATACACACTGCTGTTCAAAAGTTTGGGATCAGTAGGCTTTTTTCTTCTTCTTTTTTGTTTTTTGTTGTTGTTTTTTTCACTACGGGCATATTAAATTGATCAAAAGGGACTATAAAGACTTAGAAAAAAAATCTAATTCAAGTAAAAGCTGCTTTCAATTCATTAAAGAGTCATGAAAAAAAGTATTACTTTTTCCACAACAATATTAAGATGCTGGTTTCAGCTATGATAATAAGAAATGTTATTGAGCAGCAAAATTCAGATTTTTTGTCACAGGAATAAACTGTGTTTTAAAATAATAGAATACAAAACAGTTATTGTGATATTTTTTACAATATTGTTGTTTTAATTATATATTTGGTCAAATACAGTTAAAGTCAAAAGTTTACATACACCTTGCAGAATTTGCTAAATGTGACCCTGGACCACAAAACAGAGTATGTGAGTGGAGTGGAGCGGCAACAGTTTCCCCTCCGCACTCCAAGTATTCAATAATCATTCCACTCCAGCTCCGCTCCAGGTTCACATTTTCCCACTCCTCGCTCAGCTGATCAGGAACGCCGCTCCGCCTTCGCTCCGAGGACAGCTAAAGTATTTCAGTATGTTTTGAAATATCACATAACACATATTACGATAAAATAAAATAAAATACTAGGAGAGTAGTTTTGTGGCTTATTGGGCCACTAGTGTGCAAACTATTTTCCTACCAAGCTTATTATGTGATTGTTAGCATTAAAAAGTATCATCTGCTTTTTTCATTGCAAATTTTGTTTGTAAAGGATGAAAATAAGTTCATTTTTGTCAGTTATTTTATGCTACAGATTTCTGCTCATTCAAAGCAGCTCTGTAAGATTACATTTGATTGAATCCATTATTGAGATAGCAACTGCGTGTGTAAATAAGTGTTTAAATCATGCTGTCATCCAAAAATATTCAGTATCTAGAAGGAGCAAACAAATTCCTCGAAAACTATCCTCCTAAACCTCTTGCGCATGTATATTGCTGTCAATATAATCATGACATTCTTTCTGATCTCAGAAAGTCCCATCTATATCAAGCTAGCTGACTATGTTTAACATGTGAGTTCTCTCTAAATATGCAGTTATATTACAGGCCACTGGCATGAATTCTCTACTCGTGATGGAGCGGTAGTGGAGCGCTCTTGGAGCGAGTGAAAACCACGACGCTCCGGCTTTTTAAAAATCCGCTCACATACTCTGCCACAAAACCAGTCATAAGGGTGAATTTTTTGAAACTGAGATTTATAGATCATCTGCTAAATAAATAAGCTAAATACATTAGTTTTCCATTGATGCATGGTTTGTTAGGATAGGACAATATTTTGGCAAGATACAACTATTTAAAAATCTGGAATCTGAGGGTGTAAAAAAATCTAAACACTGAGAAAATCACCTTTAAAGTTGCTCAAATGAAGTTCTTAGCATTGCATATTTACGGTAGTACATTTACAAAATATCTTCATGGAACATGATCTTTACTTAATATCCTAATGATTTTTGGCATAAAAGAAAAATTGATCATTTTGACCCATACAATGTTTCCTTGGCTATTTCTACAAATATACCCGTGCTACTTAAGACTGGTTTTGTGGTCCAGAGTCACAAATGTTAATTATTTTACTAAAATAAAAAGGATCATACAAAATGCATGTCATGTTTTTTATTTAGTACTTACCTGAATAAAATATTTTGCATAAGACGTTTACATATAGTCCACAAGAGAAAATAAATGACCCAGTTCAAAAGTTTACATACACAAGAGCTGGGGGTGAAAACTTTTGGAATTTGAAGATCTAGGTAAATGCAACTTATTTTGTCTTCTGAGAAACATGTAAGTATCTTCTGTAGCTTCTGAAGGATAGTACTAAATGAAAAAAATAGTGATATTTAGGCAAAATAAGAAAAATTATTTTTGTTGGGCTTTTTTGTACACATTTTTGTTCAAAAATTCAGGTAACAACACAGTATTAAAAGTCAAGTGTATGCAAACTTTTGAACAGGGTCATTTTTATAAATTCAGCTATTATTTTCTCTTGTGGACTATATGTAAAGGTCTTTTTTATGTGAAATATCTTATTCAGGTCAGTACTTTTTTTAGTAACCTGTTTTTATATGGTCCCTCTTAGTTTGGTAAAATAATTAACATTTTGCAGATTCTGCAAGGCGTATGTAAACTTTTGACTTTAACTCTAAAAGCATTAAAAAAATCAGCGTTTAGGAGTTGACCAGATTGCATTCATGCTGTATTTTATTTATTAGCTGCTACATCTGAAATGTTTAAAATGCAATAAATATCAGCTGTCATATCAGCCATAGCAAGCTGCTGACTGTTTACCATTATTGTCCCCAGAAGTTCTCTAGTTTTAGGCTTTTGTGTTTGCATATATGTGAGTCACTGCGCATTTGTGGCATGCAGTTCTCAGCCGCGTGGTAAGTGGGTTTCAGTCCGTCAGAGTTCAGGAATGTGTAAGTTATCTCCAGCCCTTAGCTAATTAAATAGCACTGATAAGAACATGAAACAACACTCTCCAAGCCCTTAAGATAATCTGGGTGCACTCAGCAGGTCTCGATGACCGTAAACTCCACAGACACACGCAAACACATACACATTTAAATGACGACATAGCTTCTGTTGTTTTTAATTAAAGCTCAATGTTCTTTTATTAAAATGATAGTTCACCCAAAAATGAAAATTACCTTATGATTTACTCACACCCAAACCATCCTAGGTGTATGTGACTTTCTTCTTTTAGACTAATGCAATCAGAGTTATATTAAAAAAATGTCCTGGATATTCTAAGCTTTAGAATGGCAGTGAATGGTGGCTCAAATTGTGAAGCAAAATAAAGTGCATCCATCTATCATAAAAAAAAGGGTTAATAAGGCCTCCTGAAGTGAACTGATGCATTTGTGTAAGAAAAAATCCATATTTAAAATGTTATGATCTGTAATCTCTAGCTTCTGTTAACTGTCGGATGCACATTCACAAAAGAGTGGCGATCCAGAAGATGACGTAGAACATTGGCATAGTGTAAGCTCCAGAGAGAATATGCTAGTCTTGTGCGAACCAAGTTTTGTTTACAGCAAAGGAAAACCAAGGTCCTCTTGGCTTAAAACGGAATCCTTCAACATTTTTCTTATGTCATCCGCTGGAACGCCAGTAAGCGGGAGCTAGATTAGTTTATAAAGTTGTAAATATGGATATTTTTCTTATGCAAACACATCGATTTGCTTCAGAAGGCCTTTATTAACCTCCTGGAGCCATGTGGAGTACTTTTTTTAATGATGGATGAATGCACTTTATTGGACTTCAAAATATCAACACCCATTCACTGCCATTATAAAGCGTGGAAGAGCCAGAACATTTTTTAATATACCTCCAATTGTATTGGTATGAAAGAATAAAGTCATGTACACCTAGGATGGCTTGAGCGTGAGTAAATCATGAGGTAATTTTCATTTTTGGATGAACTATCCCTTTAAATATTTTGCTCAGTTATGCTTCATGTACCGATAAGAGTGTGAAACTCTTAGTTCTGCTTAACACATTTACCATGTTTAAATACAGTCACATTTGCACAATTTTCCCTCACAATCAGTGCAGAAAATAAGATAAAAATCCACATATTCAGTCTAGACTTGGTGCACACTAATCTAGACCCTAAAAGAAAACTTTTTGAGTTTAAAAATAGTTTAAAAAAAGATTGCTTTATCATTTACTGCATTATTTATACTTTTTACGTACATTCAGGATTCGTAACTTTAGGGGATGCTCACACACACACACACACACACACATACTTAGAAAAGCAGGGAAAGAAAGGAAATGTCCTCATTTTTGGCAATTACTGAAATTGTAATAAAATAGTATCATTATATAAACTCTAAATAGAGGTGATTTTCCACATTGCTAAAGTGAGGTGAAGTGTAATCGGTGGTTCAAGTTTGTTTGAGTTTCAGCTCCATCAGCCTTTTGTTGCTTTAGTGTGGCATGAGGAAATTTTAATACCCATGATTCTGCAGTGGTGAATCGATAATGAATATAAACCTTGTGAATTCTGATCCTGCCCTGTGACATTTACATTTAAAGTGGTTAATCGCTGATTTGTGAGGGTTTATGTCTAGGTTCCAGAGGTATATTTTCAGTGTAAGAATGAGTTTTCTGCCTGTCTTAAATTTCCACATAAACGAAGATAAACATCGCATTTCATGCTGCATATTTCATACATAAAAAGATCAGTTTCAGATGGTGCCGTATTAAAATCAGAGTTCACAGAGCTCACGGAAAGAGCGTTCCCGATACATATGTAGACATTTTTCACTTTGATTGTGTTTACTTCAGCGCAAAAGGAGGTTTGATTTGTCTCGGATTTAAACCAAAAATCACCATCTCCATGAATAAATATGCTTGCAAAATCCAGCAACACCAAACGGAGAAAAAAATTTAGCATTGTCAAGCCTCATAACCACTGCAAAGAACACAAAATATTTGCGTTTTTGCTTGAACCACTACAAGACAAAGACTGTCAGTTCTTTCAACAAGCAAAGCTGTTTTTTCCTGCGGAGGGAAGAGAAATGCATTCAGCTCGTCAACTGGTGATCACATCACAGAGAAATTTTGACATGTTCAAAAGCCTTTGAAAATTCAGTGTAGTGTAGTCAGAAACAGATGCGGCATGTTACATTTGCTTCCATCAGTAAATTGTATTATGCTGAGATTTGATTTTTGTCCTTTGTTATTCTGGGGTGGTCTTGGTAACGGACGCCGTGCTTCGTATGTCTCAGCAGGGGTCTGACAGCTCTTTGATAGAAATGTCTTCCGTTTGGACTGAAGGAAAACAGTTGGGATCTGCAGGGTGGCAGGATTTGAGGTTAACGTATCCATTTGCTCGAGCTTAAAGAAAACACAAGTAAGATGAAATGCGCCGTTGTGCTCTGTTGTGAAATTAAAGGGGCCATTCTCTACTCGTATGGTACACCAAAAATCATAATTTAGTATTTTATTACCATTTTCTACACTCTCTCTGACCCTGTTAACACTGACAGCCGTTTGCAGCCGCCAGAAATCATTCATTTACAATGAGAGTCTGCGATTTGTGGCAACATGAGCTTTTTTTAGATGGCGCGTCAAGTAAAAAGTACTTTGAAAAATGCGTCTAGAGATCCCTGAATCTGAATGCAGGAACCCGTCGTGTGTGAACGGCTCCTTCAAGCTTGAATTTCTTATGGATATGATTAATATTTCATCACGCTAACTTGTTAAATTGACAGCCCTTGTGTATTTCTACATGTGTGCTCATGGTTGTCAAACCTAATACAGTGTCTGTTTCAGATTGATCTATTTTTGCAGTTTAGTATGTTTATATAGTTCATCGAACTGAATTTTGAATCCATTTATTTGTTTATTTTTGAAACGGTAAAGTAAAACCCTTTTTAATTGTGTGGTATAAAATAATACACAAATAATACATTTTGCGGTGTATGTCGTTTGTATTAGGAATGCACAACATATTGTTAACATGTCAGTTGATATTTTTAATTAATTAAATTTATTCATACATCTTCCGTTGGCAATGTTGGGCATGATACTTTAAAAAAAGTAACAAGTAATTAGTTATAGTTACTAGTTACTTCTCACAAATAGTAACTGAGTTACATCATTGTAAAACTAATTACCAGGGAAAGTGACTACTGTGTTATTTAAAAAAAAAAAATAAAAAAAAAATTCAAATATGTCAAATAGCTTGGATGCCCCCAATATTAAATGTTAAATAAAATGGACACTAAATAAAATAAATTATTAATATAAAACATTGTACACTAATCTACACTGTTGCTGTGGGACAATGTGAGAGACACCTATTTAAAAGTACACTTAGCATCAGTCAGTTAAGCATTATAATATGATATTATGATAATTTAGCATTAAACTTTAGTAATTAGAAATTTAGTCATTAGAATAACCATGTATGAATACATATTTGTCATGTTGTCTGAACTTGGGACTGGTGGTGGTGCTTAAGATATTGTTTGTCACTTAGTGTTTCTATAAAAAAGGGAAAAAAACTAAAAATAATACTAATGAGATAACAAAACATTACGAATTCTACTAATAATAATATAGAACACACTAAGGATTAATGAGCTTCTGGGTTCATAAATATTAATCACGTTGTCTGCGTTTGCGCGAACTGATTTGCTGAAGTCAAAACCGTGCCAGCCAATGAGATTGCCGTTTGCACATTAGTTCCGCCTACTACCAGAGAAACCGGCAGTTCTTAAAAGCTGAAGAATTCCAATGGAACTGTTACTTTGACAGGAAAATACAACAAAGAATATCGTTTACATGTAGCACGTCACTTCTGCATGCTATATAAGACTCTCTCACTCTGTATCTTTCTTTGCATGTGTGTGAGACAAAGCAACGGCTAGTCATGTGCCTTTACACTAGAGTTTACGGTTTGTCAAATACAGGTACGCTGCGCATCCATTCCATCCATCCAGTAAATCATTTTTAGGTGAACTATTCTTTTAAAGTTACATTTAAAAGCACTAATAATGCAATCTTTAAATCATTACATTGTTAAATGTAATCTTCAGCAACTCTCAAAATTAACATCCATTTTCATTCTATACAACATAATGCTGTGCTGCTTAAATTCAGTTGAAGCATTTTTAGGTTTCTTTTTTTAATCCAAACAAAATAGTGTGAAACTTTATCAACCATTTATTGCTTAAAGGCCGAATTAATTTTATCACTATCTTAAGAGAATGTCCTTGCCTGTTTTTGTCAACTTAGAATGATTATGCATGAATTTGAAATTATGATTTTCATCTCCTTTTCATTCTGTCGCATTATCTTGCCAAAAACAAACTTTAGTGAGCCCAGCGAGGGCTCATGGGAAGATGTTGTGTTGGTGTGAGTAAAGTGGAGGTTTGTTGATGAGTGAAAGGGGGAAAAACAGAGTCTGGATTCAAAGCTTCCGACGGCCTTAGAAACTCAAGGGCGGCCCAAAGTCACTCCAGCTCTGCAGTGCAAGTGCAAAGGAGCTCTGGGATTCAAACCCGCCAATGAGAAGCATCAAACCAGCACAGAAACCCGAAACGCCTCGGCATGTAATCAGGTCGACCACCTCTAACCTTTATCTAAACAGTGTGGGGTGAGCGCACTTAACCAATCACAATCCAGTTTAACTAAGAGAGAATGCCAGATTGCCCTCCTGTGTCTTCGATCGGACACAATTAGGTAAATATATCAGAGACAAAAGGATTAAACAAGTCTCTGTAAATAACTAAACATACAGACAGTCTGATGAATCCAGTTCATCTTATATGGTCAGAGAGTGTGTGTGTGGTCATCATAATTCACAGCGTGGGTAAATTGCTTGCTTCGATGAGCAGCGCAATGTAAACACCGAAGGCCTAGTGTGTGGTTTTCACCAAACACTGATGAGTGAGTTTTTGCTTGATAAATGAAAGCGTCTGATTATCAGATTACGATATTTACCCTCAGTTGGATCCCACATGTTAGTAGCTAGTGAAAAGGCCAAGATCACATTGACTTTTTTGCATCTTGGCTGACGGCTAACTGAGGCCTAAACTCAGTGTGTTAATAGATATGTGTTGATCCACAGATCAGGTGCTTTTGCTCTCACATGATGTAAATTTTTTTTGGATCTATCCGTCTGTGCAAAGATGTCTTAGAAACTGTGGTGTGGTTAATTGGAGTTTTGCTTGGATGTCTCAGCCTGATGGAAATGTCAAGCTTTGTACACTTAGCTTGAGGAGAGAGGTCTCCAAAATACCTTTATCTGTTATTTGTGAGGTAAATTTTCAACTTCAGAACAAGACTGTTTCTGAATAGATACTAGGAGGTATAAGAGCTTTTAAGTGCTGTGTTCCAGCTTTGGCCATGAGATTGTAGTATAAAATACTGAATAATTGTTTGTTATGCTCAGTTATGTTTTTATTAATGTGTTCATATATTTAGATATGCTCTCAACACATGCACACTTTTTGGTTTTTCTATCAAGGTCTTAGTTTTCCATTGATGGACTCTTTCTATTACTTGTTTTTATACCGTTTTATATTTTATTTTTGGTAACCTATATAACAACCTTACTGCATTTGTACTTTTTGATTAAGACATTATTTAGAAAATTACCATTAAGATCCATATGAGAAACATTATTCTGTGGGACACTAAAGTATATTATGATACAAAAAAGAGGTTGCCAAGCTCCACAGTAACAAAAATGTACCATAACCATTCTCAAGTACTGTCACTGTTTATGAAAGAAATAAAACAGACTTTGAGGTGTTTTTCATTGAGTTGATCAGGAGGTCTTTGGCAAGAACCATATTTAAAAGGAACCTGTGGTATTAAGACTTGTATGGCTTAATAAAATGTAAATTACATCTCTTACTAAAATATCTAGTAGAAAACCCATGAAAGATTTACGTTATTTAAAAAAAAACTCACATTGTTTTATGCATATTTTGGACTCGGAGTGCCATTACTTTTGGTGACATCAAATGGTTGTACTCAGTGAGCTACTGGCGCTACCTGTTGCTATTTTTTACCACAACACAACTTGAAATAGAGAATTTTAGGAAATAAAATACTGATACAATGCCACATTGTGCGGCTTTTAGTTGTAATTATCAGCTGAAGGGCAACAAGCAATGTAAGTCTTCACTGCTTTCCTAGCGATAAGAAGAAGATAAAAGAATGGGAAGATGCCTGTGGATGAATAAAACTTCCTAAAGACCAGCGTCTTTGTTCACTCCACTTTAGCCCCGATGCCTCTGAGGATTTTAGTAGAAGATAGGTCTTGAAAGAACCTACAGGTGGCGAAAAAAAGTAGTGAAGACTTATATTGTTTCTCTTGTTGCGCTTTGACTGAAAATTACATCCAAAAGCTGCACAATGTGGCATCGTAACAGTATTCTCATTTCCAAGTTGTGTATTCTGAGATGTTGCAGTAAAAATGGCAACAGGTAGCGGCAGTAGCTCACAAAGTGCAACCGTTTGACGTTGGTGCCCCGATTTTGAACTTCCAAAATGCAGTTTAAATGCGGCTTCAAACGATCCTAAATGCAGTTGTAAACAATCCCAGCCAAGGAAGAAGGGTCTTATCTAGCGAAACGATCGGTTATTTTCATAAAAATAATACAATTTATATACTTTTTAAAGACAAACGTTCGTCTTGTCTTACTCTGCCAGGACAGTTTTTGTTCCGGTTCATGACAGTTAGGGTATGTCGAAAAACTCCCATCTCATGTTCTCCCTCAACTTCAAAATCGTCCTATATCACTGTTTTACCATTTTGTTAAGGGTGTTTGATCGTCTTTGCATGTTCAATTTGCAGAGACTGGTTTGGTACTTCTGCAGTGATGTAGGATGATTTTGAAATGATTTTTGAAGTTGAGGGAGAAACTATGATTGGAGTTTTTCGACATACCCTAACTGTCTTGAGCCAGAATACACAGAGTTCAGGGAGAGAAAAGCAAGATGAGTGTTTGAGATTAAAAAGTATTTAAATTGTATTTCTTTAAATGAAAATAACAGATTGTTTCACTAGATAAGACCCTTCTTCCTCAGCTGGGATCTTTTACAACCGCATTTGGGATCGCTTGAAGCCGCATTTAAACTGCATTTTGGAAGTTTTAAATCGGGGCACCATATCAGTCAATTATATGGAGAAAATTCTTGTTCTGGAAGTGGACTTCTCCTTTAAGTCTTAATATCTGGGGTTCCTTTTAAGAACTTAAGAATTTGTCAAAAATTTCACTTAGGATACGTTTACACTAGTGCATTTTCATTTTAAAACGCATAACATTTACACTACTCTGGCATTTTTGAGAATTTTGAAAACGCTGCAAACCCTGTTTTAGTTTGAAAATTTCGGGGTTGCGTTTTAGTGTAAATGGAACAAAACAGAGAATTTTGAAAACGATGCCGTGGCTGCCCACATTTGCTCTGTGTATCCTTGATGACTATGTAAACAATAACATCATTCTCATTATGAATGGTCATATGACATGCATTTTCGGTTGTGTAGTGTGAATCACAGTGAAAATGCCAGTGTAGATGATGGGGATTGATTTCATCTTAAAATGCCGTTTTAAAACGAAAGCGCACTAGTGTAAACGTAACCTTATTGTAGGAACATGGACCCTTTTCACAAGCCTGTGATGACGCACTTCATCGTTCATCATCATCATAAATCCTTTAAAGTTTTTTATATTTTGATTTTTAAAAATATGTATGTACATTTATAACACTATACTTTGTATTATATCACATTTTCATCAAGTTACAAAAAAATAAAAATAAATAAAAAAAATTAACGCTATGCGAGAGTGTTTCTAATGCTTGCGTCTATGGGAGGGACGGTAAATTTGACATTGTTCTCTCTTCTGACTGCGGATATCAGTGTAGCTCAGTTTTTTTCCTTTGATTGAAAGTCATGAAAACACTATTGTGTAGTTTTTCTTTTGTCATTTGAGCAAATGGGAAGACAAAAAATATATTTGTGGTACTCTTCCATTCACTGCTCTTGGATTTTACCCAACTATAGCCTCGTTCAGACTGTCAGCCCAAATCCGATTTGTATGCAAATCCGATTGAAATCCGATCATATTTAGGTAGTCTGAACAGCAACGAACTACATGAAATCCGATTTGGTCAAATCCGTTTCGAGCTACATTCGTATGTGGTTTGGAATCCTATTCAAATCGGATTTCTACTTTTTCACGTTTTCATGCCACGTAAAACGTAAACACGTCAGACGTTTTTGTGGAAAACATAACAAACGTCTTTGCAGAAACAAGCTTGTGTTGTTGCGAACTGCAAATCAAGTGGGAAAAGACAATATACAGCGAGTATACGCACCTCTTTGAGTTTTGAAACCAGCGGAGACGGCAGCACAGAATCAAGTCGCACATTCCAGCTTCCTGCGTTTCTGCCGCTGCTTTAGAAGACGAAATATAATCAAACGCGACGGCAACGTTGTCATATCATAAGACAGCATCTATATTGCAAACTGTAATGCTGTTATTGTTGATTTTAGCGTTGGCATAACAACGCAACGGCATTGCCATAGAAACCAACGTACATTCCGTAAAACGAAAGAGCGCTTATGGACACACAAATCGGATTTGAACAGTTGCGATATGACTGTGTGGACAGTCAGTTATTCAGATCCGATTCCATCTAGATAGGGACAAAATCGGATTTGGGCTGACAGTCTGAACGAGGCTTATGACTACTGCTATGAGAAACCCGGAAGTATGAGAAGGGTCCATTCTTATGAATTTCTTCGAATTTCTTAAATTCTTTAAGAAGATTTTCCTGAATCCAGCCCCTGGTCTAAATGAATAATTCAGGTATGAAAATAATCGAGTGAGAATAATCAAGTTCAACTCATTGACTCAATGATCCGGTCACGGCAGTTAACATCTTGCTGAAGGGATGAATAATGATGAATAATGAAATTTGATTCAGTTTCTCACACAAAGCAGTTGTATGACCTCAGAAGACTTGAGCACACAAGTTGTATGGATTATTTTAATGATATTTTTTGTGTCCTTTTTGAAGTTTGATAGTCTCCATTCATTATAATTCAAGTCAAGCCAAGCAGGCTTTTATTGTCATTTCAACCGTATACAGAGCTCTACACAGTGAAACAATGTTCCTCCAGGACCAAGGTGCTATGCAGAACAACATAAATTGAAAGATAACACAAGACAGATAACAACATAAATTAACATGAAACAACAAATCAATACTAGAGTGCAGAAAAACAAAACACTAAACCCCTACATAAAGTGCATGTGTTTGAGCATAGAAAAATTGCTTGGCTTAAACCAGTACAATTCTTCGAAATATCTTTTGTTTTTCAGAGAAAAGTCTTACAGCTTTGCTTTTTTTTTCTTGTCCCCACAATCTAAGTAATTTCAGGTTTTACTGTTGTAGGCAAAACGTGATCCCCACATGTGCTTATTTTCATCACATTGGCACGCAAAACCATACATATGCCCTCTCACACACTCTCCTGAACCAAAGGCCATGTGTGTTTACATTTTGAGTAAAAATGTATGAACAAAAGGGCAGTTTCACCATCAAACAGGCCTTGCGGTTTCATATGCACGTCCACGCAGGCAAATATCAAACTGTCAATCTCAGTTTCCATGGAAACGATCATTACTCGTTTGTCTGTCACTCACTGATCATCTCTCTCTTTCTCTAATTCCACAGGTTTGGAGATGAGAGGGGCTACATACTCTACCCTCAAATAGGGGATCGCCTGGACCTAGTTTGTCCTGCCACGAGTCCATCGGGGCCCAACTCTCCCCCTGAGTATGAGTATTATAAACTGTACCTGGTGTCCTCACGAGAGCAGGCCGACAGGTGTGAGGTGATGGGCTCCCCAAACCTGTTGCTCACCTGCGACAAACCCAACAGCGACATGAGGTTTACCATCAAGTTCCAGGAGTATTCGCCCAACCTGTGGGGTCACGAATTCAAAAACTTACGAGACTATTACATCATAGGTAAGTGTGTGTTCACCAGTCTCGCAGTGACATTTTCTCGCCTAGCTATGTAGAAGTTAGCAACACATTGTCCAGGCATGTTGTTTCTTGGTGCTCAAGTTGATAACACAGGGTCAAGCCCAGCCATGTTTAATTACAAATTTTTTACTATTCTTAAAGGGATATTTCACCCAAAAATGAAAATTACTCCATGATTTACTCACCCTCAAGCCATTGTAGGTGTATATGACTTTCTTCTTTCAGATAAACGCATAACAAAAATATCCTGGCTCTTCTAAGCTTCATAATGGCAATGAATGGGTGGTGAAATTTCGAAGACCAATAAAGTGCATCCATCCAGCATAAAAAGTGCTCCACGTGGCTCCGGGGGGTTAATAAAGGCCTTCTGAAGTGAATTGATGCATTTGTGTAAGAAAAATATCCATATTTAAAACTTTATAAAACATAATTTCTAGCTGCTGCTAACTGTCTTATGAACGTACATGAGACAGTGGCAGTCCAGTGGATGATGTAGGTGTAGCGTAAGCTCCAGTGAGAATATGCTAGTCACGCAAGAAGTTTTGTTTACAGCAAAGGAAAAATAGTATCCTCTTGGCTTATATCGAAATCCTTATTTTGTACTTCTAATTCGTGACTGGTATTTTGTTCTGCTCTCTCCTAGGGCTGTCGCGATTTGTTGATTGTAGTCGACTATTGTATTTTTAAAAATCCTCGATTTATTTTGCCTGCATCGATTAACTGGCAAAATACCAGACGTGGCACATTTCATGGACGAGAATCCATAAAACGCATTATTGGACTATTTTCCGAGGCTGCATGATGTTAAACCCATTTAAAAAATAAACATAATTAAGCATAATTTTGAATTTACAAACGCTATTTAGTTAAATAAATATATGCAATGCAGGTTTAATTTATGTGCTTTATTTACATGCGTGTAGTTCATCGCGATTTCAAAATAAAAGCTCAAACCCTCACTCTGAGTTTTCATGTTTTTATGTCCACATATTCATTAAATTACAGTGGTTAAAGTATTTCTGTCATAAAGAAATGGCCACATATTGAAGATTAAGTGGATATTTTAATTAAGTGATGTTTAATCAATATTAAACCAGGAATGGATCGTACATTAATGTAGTGTAAAAACAATATTGTCAGGCCGTTGGCGCCCTCTGCAGGCCTTTGTTGTAATGCGTAACGTACATTAGCTCAATTATTTATAATACATTATGTATTTTAACAGTTTTGTTCATAAAAACCATATGATGTCTTGCTTTTGGTACTTTATTTAAACTAAAATTATTGCCTCATTGCTATTATATATGTATTTTTAAGTAATTTTAAAGGCTACTGTTCACTTACATCTATTTTTATTACCGCAAAATATTAATTATAATTATAGGTCCCTACTAAATCTGGTTTATTTCCAAATTCCATTTTAAGTTTTTGTATACTCTGTTTTAATTTAATTAATTTAAATTGTATTAATCAAAAAGCCTGTCTAATTAATTGAGTTTTACAGTTTTACCAGATTCTGTGTTTTCCATTACTTTTTTGGATTCCATTTAAATTTTAACAATCAAAAGCGGCTCCAGTTAATTGATTAATGGTTTAAAAAAAATAATAATAATTTTAGATTTAATTAATTAGGAATTAATCGTTTAGATTAATCAGTTAATCTCGCAAACGCACGTATGACAGTTTACATTTAATAAAGTTTTAAATATAGATATTTAAATATCCATATATACTCCAAAAGCCTTTATTATCCCCTAAGAGCTGTGTGGAGCACTTTTTGTGATGGATGGATGCATTTTATTGGACTTCAAAATCTCAACACCCATTCACTGCCATTATACAGCTTGGAAGAGCCAGGACAATTTTTAATATAACTCTGACTGTATTCGTCTGAAAGAAAAAAAAAAAATCATATACACCTATGATGGCTTGAGGGTGAGTAAATCATGGGGTAATTTTCAATTTTTTGGGTGAATTAAACTACCCATTTAATCTCAGCCCACAAGCCAAAGTCGTCCCACATATTGATATCTTCTGCCCTCCTCAAATGTTAGGAATAATTTATCCACTTATCCAACCCATAAATCAATTTTTCACAAAAAAAGACATGAACATGAAATTTGTTTCCACAGCCTAATTTGTTTCATTCATTTTAGTAAAATCATGGCCATGTTATACAATTTATTCCCTCATTTTAGTTTAATCATGTTCATTTTTTAACAAAGATAAAACAAGGGAACAAATGACTGCAAAATACATACAATGTAACAAAAACAAAGGAAAGGAATAGCAAAACGTAGGGTAAGAAACAGATAAATAAAAAAATGGCCATTAAATAAGGCATGAGAACTGTAACGTTTTGTAGGATTTTTATAGCACAAGCCAAGTCATTTTAAATGAATCTGAGCCTCCGATTCATATTATAAAATATTAAACATAGTTTAAAGCCCACAAATTAAGATTTCAAATAAAGTGATAATTTCCGCCATAAAAATAATTTGAATGGACAAACAGTTTTTAGGGAATATTTGCTAATTACCCGAGTGCAATAATACCACGCGTCAGCCGCAGGGGTTCTGTCCCGTCAAATTTACCTCATAGTTGCTCCGCCAATAGATGAATCCATCGATAAAACGCAGAATATATGTGCGTGCTACTGTTTGTTCCCTAGGGAAATCACTTTTAATTAACCTAAGTTGGCAGTTGTTAATTTCTACAATATGCCTGTAATGAGAAAGCGAAAGACAGAGCGTTGGGTGCTGTGCGGTTTTGCACACGCTTGTGATTATGTGGATCTTAATTGGCTGTAATGGGCCTGTGAGACTCAAGGGCATTTAAGAGCAGCTAGACACAACAGCCCGACCAATAGCAAACACACTCGCACTCACACACACTGTGTGTTTCCCTTCCCAAATATCCACGGTGTCCTTGCTATCATAAATCACGGATGTAAACTGTTTATGTGTTTTAATATAGGATAAAAGCACCACTTATTAGTGTAGGTTTTTGTGGTTTGGTCCTGTTGTGTGAGGCTTCGAGTGATGCTTTTAGCTGGTGCTTGTTTCCCCTGTGATCTGCACTGTTTGAAGCTGAGATCTTCTCCCTGCTGAGTGTGTATCAGAGTGTATCAAACGCTCCGAGCTCTTTTGTCAAAACTTTGATCACTGGGCGCTAACTGAGTTCCCAGGGGAGCACTTTACCCTAAAAAGCGTTCAAAAAACCCACTGCATTAGAATCCCTCTCCAAAAACCTCCCGTTACCATCACGTTCTCCCAAGCACATTCTCGCATAGTCAATAATTCACGATAGTAGTGTGAACCCTTGCCTCGTCGCATCACTGTTTGAGTTGACGGTAAAATTAAAAGTGTATTACCGTGGAACTACATGTGCGGCTTTGTTTGCCCGTCCTACAGCTTCTCATTGATATTTCGACTTTGGAGCATCAGTGTGCGTGTGTGTGTGTGTGTGTGTGTGTGTGTGTGTGTGTTTGTCACACTGGATTAGACTTGTGGTAAGGGGCTGTTAATTATTGAAAAGGTCTTGTTGGTTTATTTATCAAGGTTAAACTGAAATATTAGAGATGAACCTTACTCCCACCCTAACTGGTATATGTGTGTGTGTGTGTGTGTGTGTGTGTACACAATAATACAACCGCCGTACCTTGATGTCACAGTGTGATACTGGAAACGAGTGTCACGATGCAGGAAAATGAGAACACTCCTGTTATAATCAATAAAAGTACATTGTCTGCAAGTTGGCAACATCGTTTAGATTTATTTAAGACATAAATATTTGAATTATAATTGTTTATATTTAAGGTTTCTATTATTTTAGATTTGTACTTCCATTTAAAATTTATATTTATGATTTAATTACATTTAGCTTTAACACTGAAGATTTTGATTCAAGATTTAAACTTAAAATAAATAAAATAAATTTCAAATTTAAGATTTAAATTACATTTAGCTTTATCAAAAAAGATTTTGATTTAGGATTCAAATGTAAAAATTGAACTAAGATTTTAAATTAAATTTAGCTTTAACAGTTAATATTTGAATTTAAGATTCAAATTTAAAATTTGAATTTAGATTTTTTTTAAAATTAATATTTAAATTACAATTAAGTGAAGATGTTTGGCTATAATGCACAGCGCTAAGTTTGGTGAAAACCTAAAGAGCATATCAGCACAAACGCCTCATACCAAAAGACAGACATGCTGGAGGAGGGCTGATCATTTTGGGCTTGTTTTGTAGCCACAGGACCTGGGCACCTCACAGTCATTGAGTTGGCCATGAACTCCTCTGGATATCAAAGTATTCTAGAGTCAAATGTGAGGGCATCTGTCCAACATCTAAAGTTGTGCCAAAATTGGGTCATGCAACAGGACAATGATCCCAAACACACCAGCATATCTACAACAGAATGGCTGAAAAGAATCAAGGTGTTGCAATAGCTCAGTTAAAGTCCAGAGCTCATCCTGACTCAAATGCTGTGGTGAGAGCTGTGTATAAGCAAATGCCCACAAACCTCAATAAACTGGAGCAACGTTGAAAAGAAGAGTGGTCCTTTGTCACACATGGCCTTTCCCTCTTGGCTGTATTTTTCTTAAATAAATAATGACACTGTGTGATATGTCATGTGATGATGTTTATCTGAGGGTTTATTTTCCAAATTTTAAGACCTGCCAAGGACCAGATAATTTTTTATTATGCCCTATAGCTTTAACACTGAAGATTTAGATTTAATGTTTAAATGTCAGATTTTAACTCAGATTTTTTTTTTTTTAATTTAAGATTTAAATTACATTTAGCTTTACCACTTAAGATTTTAATTAAAAATTGCATTTTTTTAAGATATAAATTAATTTTACATTTGTACTTGCATTAAAGATTTAAATTACAATTAGCTTTAACACATAAGATTTTGATTTTAAGATTCAAATTTAAAAATTGAACTAAGATTTTTTTTTTTTTAATTTAAGATTTAAATTAAATTCAGCTTTAACAGTTAATATTTTAATTTAAGCTTTTAAGCTTAAGAATTTAAGTATTTTAATTTAAGTATAAGATATTTAGCTTTAACACTTAAGATTTAAATTTAATGTTTAAATGTCAGATTTTAACTCAGATTTTTTTTTTTTTTAATTAAGATTTAATTTACATTTAGCTTTACCACTTAAAATTTTAATTTAAGATTCTAAGATATAAGATTTTAAGATCTCAGTTAATTTTAGATTTGTACTTGCATTTAAGATTTTGATTTAAGGCTTTACATTTACTTTTACTGCTTAAGATTCAAATAACATTTAGATTTAACAAGACTTTGATTTAAGTTTCAAATTTAAAATTTTAATTCAATTTTTTACATTTAAGATTCAGATTACATTTAGATTAAACTTTTAAAACTTTCAATAAGTCTTAAGACTTTTTTTAAGACATAGATTAATTTTAGATTTGTACTTGCATTTAAGATTTGGATTTAAGACTTTACATTTAGTTTTAATGCTTAAGATTCAAATCACATTTAGATTTGATATATGATTCAGTTTTATTTTTTTTTTATTTACAATCTGATATATGATTTAGGTTTGTGCTATGGATTTTAAATGTAAATATAATAATATTTTGGTTAAAGGTTTTTTTGGGGGTTTTTTTAGTTTTTTTTCACCACTTGGAGTGTATTTTAATATTTAACATCTTTAATAATATTTACTTGATGATAAAATTACAATTAAGCAAATTTCACAACTGTTCAAAGCATACAAAAAAAAAATCAGTTAGAAAAAAAAAACTTTTTGTTGCTAAAATTGATCCATTTTTGTTGTTAAATCTGTGATGCCTTTGGCGCCCCATACTTACTAGAAACGTGAGAGTTTTTCCCAGCTCGTTCCGCACGTTAAACCGTGCCATTACATTACGTCTTGTACGTATTTTTAGCGGCAACGTTTAACATACCTTCCTGCACAGTCTGAAGCAATGTCAAAATTAAAACCGTACTATTTAATTTCACACAGATGTCGCAGCTTCAAGTTCCAAAGTTCAGCATTTGTGGTTGTGTGTTTGTGTGCATATTTGTGTGTGTCTGCCATGCTGAGCCAGTGAGTTTGCTGTCTGATGGCTATGAGTAGTGACAGGTCCCTCCCAAACTAGGTCAGCAATCAGAGCCCCGCGCCACACTACGGTTGGTGTGTAAACGTGTATGTGCGTGTGTGTGTCTGTGTGCATGTACCATGTGTATGTGTCACAGTGTAGTGTCTGTGTTTATCCCTGTGAATGTGTCCGTTTGAATTTCCAGCTCTATTTCGATTTCGATTTCTGCATGTGTTGGCTTGATCTGAACGATCTGTGTGTGTGTGCTTGTATTCTCTTGATAAAGATCACGCTGTAGGTCTCAGGTTAATGGGATATAGACGGTTTAACACAGTGATTCATTAACCTTCTGGCATCTGCAGCTGCGCTTAAAGTCATTAAGTACACAAAAACACACACGTATGCATAAAAACACAAATAAAACAAACCCACTGGCCTTGTGTAAATGGTAAAACTATTCAAAGTGAGTCTTACAAACATATGATCTTTATAAAAACCCTATGGACACTGGCCAGTGTGTTTATTTCATCAGATGAAGATTTAATTTGATTTGTATGTTACTAAACTTTCCACACAGCTAACAGTGATGCACGCAGTGGCATCAGATGTAACACACACACACACACATACGCACACATACAGCAGAAGCTGCAGGGGTGAATAAAGGCTCTTTTGATGGATGGACGTGTGAGCAGAGGGAGGGAGATTACGGTGTGAGGGATTGTGGGAATTCTCCTCACCAGCTGTTCACTAGAGACAGGGAGAGAGAAGATGAAGGGATTGAGGGACGGATGGAGAGAATGAAGTGAGAGAACGGAG
Source organism: Labeo catla (assembly GCA_012976165.1). NCBI lineage: Eukaryota > Metazoa > Chordata > Actinopteri > Cypriniformes > Cyprinidae > Labeo > Labeo catla. The sequence goes on from VONZ01000200.1 coordinate 220,584, forward strand.
AGAATGAAGAAATCGGATGGTTATGTAGGTGAAGGCTCTGAGGAGCAGAAATGGAAATAAAATTGAATATAAACACAAATACACACTGGCTTCACTCACATAGCAGCAAAATACAGTTAGCCTTGTCTTAAAGAAAGTTACCGTTCAGAAGTTTATGACTGGTAAGATTTTGTTTTTGTTTCAGAAATTTCACAAACACTGTAAGAAAAAAATAACATTTTAGGTTTTAGAGTTTTAACTAAAATTTACGTTTAATTACCATAACTTCATTAACTGATATAATGTTAATATGCCAACATATTGAAGTACTGAAATCTGTTTTGTACCTTTGCAATACACTGATAACCACCGAAAGCAGCTTTTAAATATTAATATGTATAGAAGGTACACAGTATAATTCACACAAACACTAAACAGCATCAAAAAACATAAAATTTTAAAAAATGTAACACAGAAGACTGGGAATGTCAATTTACAGTTATTCACTCTAAATTTTATGTTCTTTTTCACTTCCAAAAACTGTATGCTACTGTAAAATTACATGCAATGTCCAATACAGTTTTTCACCGTATATAGTAGGGGAACTTAACATTAACCATTGAAGAGGGTTTTACTGTAGCATTTTTACAGTCTTTTACCGTTAAATTCAATCATTTTTTCAGTGAAGGCTGCATTTATTAAAATAAGTGTTTTCTATTTTAATGCATGTAAAATAGTGTCAAGCGATTAATCACATCCAAAATAAACGTTTTTGTTTACGTAATATGTGTGGGTACTGTGTATACTTATTATGCATATATAAATACACTCACATACAGGATATATTTTGAAAATATTTACAGGTATTTACATATTTATTTATTTATTACGTATGTATTTATATATTTTTATTCATATAATTAATATTATATTTAAATATATTTAATATATAAACATATTATTTTCTTAAATATATCCATGCATGTGTGTGTTTTAATATATACATAATAAATATACACAGTACACACTAGGGATGTCACAATACTCAATATAATATTGAACTGTTTGGTTCAATACGTGCTCTTGAATTGCGTTTTTTTTGGTTTTTTTTTTTTTTTTTTGGTTTTGCATTTAAATAATTTCCTTGTTGTATCTCGAAATTTGCTGTGCGTGTGTGCCGTGATTTCATGTGCTGAGATGAGGAAACGTCCCGTTTATATTTGAAAAAGCAACACTTGCAGAGCATCTTCCCTTCTAATGAAATGCAATGATAAGCCTTTCTAAACTTATTTTTACTTCACAGCATCAGTCGAGTGTTTGAAATAACTTCCTTTTGTGATCTGATGTGGCTTCTTATCATAGAATGAGGCAAACAATATATTCTATACTGTATGTTGATTAGCAATGGGTTACAAATATACTTAACCATTATGAAAATACCCGAGATGGCTTGAAGAACACAGATAAACCATATATTATTGCAGACGAGTGTTTATTGTCCTTACATTTCATCATTCAAAACATTTAACGTTATATCTTGTTTTTATTCAGTTACAGCAATAGCCTTTATCCATACTAGACATTTTCTGGCTGGAACGTCATCAGTATAATCTCTTTGACGCATATGTGGATTTTCTGCACGAGGGCGCCCTCTGGCGTATGAATGAAACCCATCCTATTTTGCATAAAAAAAATTGAAAAAATAATACCTCTCTCAAAAGAAATATTAAGCAGACATATAATAATCCACGCTTTTCCAGTATACAGAGGTTTACAGTTGTATTTTGTTGTTAATTAGATGCAAAAAAAGCTATCAGCTATCAGTTCTAACTGCATTGTTGCATCCCTAGTACACACACATATATTATGTAAACAAAAACTTTTATCTTGGATGCGATTAATCACGATTAATCGTTTGACCGCACTAAATTAAAATTGTAATTTATTCCTGTAAATACGCTGACTTTTCAGCAGCAATTACTCTAGTCTTCAGTATCACATCTGATTTGCTTTTCAAGAAACATTACTTAATATTATAAATGTTAAAAACGGCTGTGCTGCTTACATTTTTTTTAATACTTACTTAAAGGGATAGTTCAGCCAAAAATGAAAATTCTGTCATGCAAAAAAAAAAAGTTGTTTCAATTTAAAGTAAGTGTTCGTGCTGCCTTAAAATTTTAAGTTTAGTCAACATGAACTGTTAAGTTGTACTACGTAAAAGCATTTGAGTTGAGTAAACTTAAAATCGCAAGTGTTCGTGCTGCCTTAAAATTTTACATTGAAACAACTTTTTTTTTTAACACTGTGTCGTTCCAAATCCGAAAGACCTGTGTACATCTTCGAAAACAAAAATTAAGATATTTTTGATGAGATCTGACCTGACAGCAATGTAACTGACAAGAAATTGAAAGAAGTCGTTCTTTTTGTTTTCTTTGCGCACAAAAGTATTTTTGTAGCTTCATAAAATGACGGTTGAACCACTGATGCCGCATGGACTATTTTAACAATGTCCTTATTACCTTTCTGGGCCTTGAACGTGGTAGTTGCGTTGCTGTCTATGCAGGGTCAGAAAACACTCAGATTTCATTAAAAATATCTTAATTTGTGTTCCGAAGATGAACAAAGGTCTTACAGGTTTGGAACAACATGAGAGTAAGTAATTAATGACAGAATTTTCATTTTGGGGTAAGCCAACCATTGGCTTTAGTTATTTGTTAATATAGAAAGTATTTCAATCGCTCCTGTAAAACAATGTGTGAACAGATTAATTTAGAGTAACACCTGTTTAGTAAATATAGTCATCAAGCGCAAACACTGCCTACATACACTGTGAAGAAAGACGTCTTAGGGAGATTTTAATTAGTCTTTTTTTTTTTAACTTGTTTTCCAGTAAAATATCAAACAATGTAGAAAACATAATTAAAACAAGACAAATTTAATTCAGAAGCAACACTGCATAAGATATTAAGACTTGTTTTCATAGAAAATGTACTGCTCTGGCAGATGTTTTTACCTTGTTTATACTTATGCTACGTTTCACACAGCATGAAACTCTGAATTTACCCACCTCCTACTTAAAAATAATGACTAGAACAGCACTCGAGAAGCATCATTTCCAGACTGCAGTACGTTGCCTGAAAACAAGATGTTTCAAATACATCTTTCGGCATATTGTTCTGGCCTAAACACAAGGTGAGATTTAATGACTTTATTAGCATCCGCATTAGCATTTCGACCTTGTCAGGGATGTTTCTTGATGTAGGCTCTCCTGCGTTGGGTTGAGACTGATTCACAGGGCCCTGTGTGTGTTGTCAGGTTCTATTTCCACATCCCATCCGCTCCATCCCTCCCAGACCATTGACACACTTCTGAGAGGTGCTATTAGTCAACCTATTAAGATAATTACCTCAGAGGAAACGAGACAGAGAAAGAGACAGCCCTCCTCCGACATGCAGCGCCTTTGTGTTTGTATTCGTGGATCCAATCCATTTGAATTTCCTTTTTATTGACCAGAAAATGAGATAGCCAGTGATAGAGAGTGGCCAGTGCTCTAAAATTCTCCATAAATGTAGTAAATACGATTTAAGCACTATATTGTAAATCTGAAGCCATATGTAGTGCAAAATTTGCATTGGCTGAATTACAAATCATATAAAACCTTGTCTAGGACTTATGGATATCCTAGCAGCCATTGTTCATTCGGATATCAAGAAGTACAAGCTATATCAAACCAAACAGACTTGTTCTTCAGAACTCTGAAGAAAGAGACTTGCGAAAGGCCAACAGTGGCTTTGAAGAAGCCACAGAGTTCAATAGCTAGGAATAAAATATAAAGTCAATCATACCAAGAGCTTTGGCCTACATGGGGTGGAGGTACAAAAGAAGCCATTACTCAGAAAGAACCATGTTGAGAAGGGAAAAAAGCGTAATGCAGACCTAGAAAAGATATTGTGGTCAGATGAGACCAAGGTAGCGCTTTTGAACAGAATTCAAAGGTGCAGATATCACGCAGCCCACACCTTAAAACACCATACCTGCAGTGAAGTATGCTTGTGTAGCATCATGCTGTGGGCCATTTTTGACCAGCAGGGACTTTGGCATCTTGTTAAAATGGAGTGAAGACTGCATTGTGCCAAAACATAGGGAAACACTGCAGGTGAACCTGAGCCAGTGCTGGAAACCTATAAAGCTTTGAGATCAGTGCCTCGATGTAATCTTGGGGAATGGGAAGATGTATGCTAATAAAGATATCTCCATTGTTTCTTTTTATGAATATTTGTCGGATATGACAATGTGACACTAAAATAACTAGATTTGCATTCCAGAAAAAAATAACATTGCTTGCAAGGCATAAATTTAATTCCACATCAGAGGTGCTTTGGCACTATGTCATTCAGCACACTTTTTTTTTTTTTTCTTCTGAGTTCACATGGAGCGAATAAAACACATATATTCCAATGTCAAGGCAACTATAATGGAACCCTGTTCCCACCACTCTGAATAAAAACAAAAAAAAAGGTAATTATGAGTTATCTTACCATTCTTACTTTTTCCCTCACAATTGCGAGTTTACATTTTCACTTTTTTTCAAAATGGCTCACAATGCTGACTATTTTTCTCTGAATTGTGAGATATAAACTCGTAATTCTCAGAATTGCAAGTTTATATCACGCAGTACTGACTTTATAACTCACAACTGCGAGTTTATCTCTCATAATTCTGACTTTATATCTCACTATTGAGTTTGTTTCAGAATTCATACTTTTTTCTCGCTATTACGAGTTTACATTTCGCATTTTCACTTTTTTTTCAGAAATGCGTAATACAAACTCACAATTCTGACTTTTTCCCTCAGAAGTAAGATACAAACTCAGAATCACAACTTTTTCACAATTCTTACCTTTTTCCCACAATTGCGAGTTTACATTTCGCATTTTCACTTTTTTTTCTTAGAATTGCATATTACAAACTCGCAATACTGACAGTTTTTCTGAGAATTGTGATATAAACTCGCAATTCTCGCAATTACGAGTTTATGTCATGCAAAACTGACTTTATAACTCACAACTGTGAGTTGATATCTCACAATTCTGACTTTACATCTCGCAATTGCGAGTTTATATCTTGCATTTCTTACTTTTTTCTTGCAACTACGAGTTAATTTCGCATTTTCAGTTTTTTTTTCTCAGACTTGCGTAATACAAACTCACAATTCTGACTTTATATCTTGCAATTGCAAGCTTATATCTCACATTTCTTACTTTTTTCTTGCAATTACAAGTTTACATTTCGCATTTTCACTTTTTTCTCAGACTTGTGTAAAACAAATCGCAATTCTGACTTTTTTCCTCAGAAGTAAGATACAAACTCAGAATCACTCAGAAACTCTTTATTTCACAATTCTTATTTTTTTCTCACAATTGCGAGGTTATGTTTCGCATTTTTACTTTTTTAGAATTGCATAATACAAACTCACAATGCTGACAATTTTTCTAAGAACTGTGGTATAAACTCACAATTTTGAGTTTTTTTTTCTTGCAATTGCAAGTTTATATCACAGAGTTCTTAATTTTTCTTGCATTTACTGGTTTACATTTTGCATATTTGCTTTTTTCTTGGAATTGCGTAATACAAACTCACAATTTTGACTTTTTCCTCAGAATTGAGATATAAACTCAGAATCGCAACTTTATTTCACAATTCTTACTTTTTTCTCACAATTGTCTTACAATTGTATTATGCACAGTGAGATATGACTTTTTTTGTCCTCAGAATTGAGATACAAACTCAGAATCATGATTTTGTCACAATTCTAACTTTTTTCTCACAATTGCAAGTTTACATTATGCATTTTCACTTTTTTCTTAGAATTGTGTAATACAAACTCGCAATGCTGACTGTTTTTCTCAGAATTGTGAAATAAACTCACAATTCTAAGTTTTTCTCGCAATTGCGAGTTTATATTACGCAATGCTGACTTTATAACTCGCAATTGCAAGTTTATATCTCACAATTCTGATAAAAAGTCAGAATTGTGTGTATCACAATTTTTTTTATTCAGTGGCAAAAACAGGCTTCCATAAACTATAGGTGGCTAAATGTGAAAAAAGGAAAGCAGGTTCATTTGACTCTTTCCTGGGAGGTTGATTGACAGGCAATCTGACCAATCATAATACCGAATCTGCCTTTTTGTCCAACAAACAAACCAGACAGGAGAACAGATTAATGTCGATGGACTTGAACTTGAAAAATGGTGTGTATTAACATATTTTAGCCGTAGAAAGAAGATAGATACCGTCTGATGTTCATTTGCGTTTATTTCATGCTATAACTAGTAAAGAGGAAAAGATGCTCAGTTCACAAACTGAGGCGCTACGGCGATCTGTCTTGACACATGAAAGTGCCACAAAATGGTATTTATTGTTTGTGTTTCTTTAACAAATGACAAAATATGAAAGCTGAGACTTCATTTCATACCAAAAGTAACCTGTTCTATCTTGTCTGTCGACACATTAATTTTCCTCTTTGCTCCACAATGTATATAAACTTATCTCCTAAGTGACATTTTATTTCTTGTAATTTAACTTCATATCTTACAATGAGTTTTCCATAATTGTGAATTTTTCTCTTAAATATCAGTGCATATCTAGCGTTTAAGCATCAGTCTTCAGTGTCACATGATCCTTTAGAAATCATTGTAATATGCTGATTTGCTGCTCAAGAAACATTTCTGATTACTATCAGTGTTGAAAACCTTTGTGTGCTTTGTGGAAAACGTCATATATTTTGTTTTCTGGATTCTTTGATGAGTGGAAAGTTCAAAAGAACAGCATTTGTTTAAAGTAGAAGCAATGTAAAACTCTTTGATTGTTTAACTTTTGATTAATTTAATGCATCCTTTCTGATTAATTAAAAAAAAATACTGACCACAAAGTTTTCAACAATAGTGTATTTGAAAGTTTAGAAAGACCAAAAGCACTCAAAGCTGATATTATCCACAAAGAAAAGTTTAAATGCGGTTCGTATGTAAAGCAGATTTAAGCTGAATTAATCGCAGACGTTTGTGGAGCGGCACTGTAATTAATTCAGAGCTGAAGTGCTTCATGTACATCTGATAAGTATATAGACAGCAGAGTATGGAAACTGTCACAGGTTGTTTTATCATGCGTATAGAAAAGTTTCAAGGTTGTTTTTGAAATATCTCATATTACACGTTTTATACTGCTCAAATTGAGTGGAATGCCTAAAAAAAGGGAATAAATTATCAGCAATTTTTTTTTTTTTCAAGGAGATTACAGGTTTTCCTCTGGTTTATGATGTTTAAAATAATTTCCTCACATCAGCCAGATTTAGAGGAAGGATCAACCTTGAAAAAAGGTTTTTGCCAATAGGGATGATGCTTTCATTAATTATAAATACGCTTTCAGAACCATGTTTGCTGTCAGCTGGCAATGAATAAGGACTGCTGCTGTCTAAAATATGCATATTTTATGACGTTAATGTATAGCACTTTAGTTCGCTTCAAGCAGTGGGCAGATCCGTGGAGATCTGCGATGTCTACTGCGGTACCTCATCAGCACTGAGTTCATAGAGTTTCTCTCTCTCCTTCTCCCATCTCCCTCCTCTTTAACCGCTCTCCGTGCCCCCACCTCCACGCTGCTTGCTGCGGGCTGACTCAGATGTCAGAGCGCGTTATTTCAGCACGCTGATTCTCAATAATGTGTCTTTATCTGGGCTTTTTGTGGTACAGGGTTTTGGTGGTGAGGCCGCAGTGGGATTTGGATGAGGGAGGAGGCATCGTGGAGCAATAATGAGTTCTCGTTTTGTTAATGCCTCTCCACACCTCTTCAAACATGCATCGTATACTCACCTCCAACATGGGGACGGAGATTTCACACTGCTGAATATGCAGTTTGAGTTAGCTGTGTGGGTTTTGTCAGGAAGTGTGAAGGGTATGTGTGTGTATAAATGTGGTTTTTGTGTTCAGGCAGGTTGTGTGTGCAGGTTTCTGCTGTTGTCATCTTCTGATTGACAGGTCTGCTTCCGCTTTAAAAGCTGTTTAAATGTGCGACAGTAGATCTGTTTTCTGACTTCCTCTTCTCGTCCTCGTCTCTCCAGCTCCTCCAAACACTGTTGACATGAACATGACCTAGAAAAACCTTTACCATCTCAGTCTTGTTTCACTCAGATTGTTCCTTGGAGTCATTCCCGCTCTCGCTTCACTTCTCTGTATCTCGGTGAAACCTGTCAAGAACGTGTCCAGGTCTTGTCAGGCCACCCCCAAAATATAAAGTAATAAATGAGAAATTGTATTTTTTATTATAAAATAAATAGATTTTTATTTTCAGTACAATAAAAAAGTAAAATGAATCATTACAGTTGAGGTCAAAAGTTTACACACACCTTGCCGAATCTTCAAAGTGTTAATTATTTTACCAAAATAAGAGGGATCATACAAAATGCATGTTATTTTTTTTATTTAGTACAGGCCTGAATAAGATATTTCACATAAAAGATGTTTACATGTAGTCCACAAGAGAAAATAATAGCTGAATTTATAAAAATGACCCCGTTCACAGCTGTTCCACAGCTGTTTTTTTTTTTTGGTTTAGTGATAGTTGTTCATGAGTCCCCTGTTTGTCATGAACCGTTAAACTGCCTGCTGTTCCTCAGAAAAATCCTTCACATCCCACAAATTCTTTGTTTTTTTTTTAGCATTTTTTTGTGTATTTGATCCCTTTTCAGCAATGACTGTATGATTTTGAGATCCATCTTTTCACACTGAGGACAACTGAGGGACTCATATGCAACTATTACAGAAGGTTCAAGCGCTCACTGATTCTCCAGAAGAAAACGCAATGCATTAAGAGCCGGGGGGTGAAAACTTTTGAACAGAATGAAGATGTGTACACTTTTCTTATTGTACCTAAATATTTTTTTTTATTTAGTACTGCCCTTCAGAAGCTACAGAAGACACTTACATATTTCCCAGAAGGCAATATAAGTTTCTCCAGATTCTCCAAGGTGTAAATGTTTTACTTCAACTGTATGTATAAATCCCAATTAAAATAATATTTAGAAACCTTATTAAAATAATAAGATTCTGAGTATCTTGATTTATTCATTTATTTCTTCTTCTTCTTCTTCTTCTTCTTCTTCTTCTTCTTCTTCTTCTTCTTTTTATTCTTTTTCTTAATTGATTGTATTAACATCATTTATGTATTTAATTATTTTAATTGTGTTAAGAAGAATTGTAGTATTGTGGTTAAGTATAAATGCTTAATTATCATTAAGATAATGTCACAATCCAAAATGTCGAAAAGGATTATTATAATTTTGTAAATAAAAACTACTTAATTTTTATTTAGATTTTAAAGTGAATGAAAGATGCCCAAGACATTTTTGAAAAATTAAAAGAAAAATAAAATATATGAATCC